>PVKA01001455.1:0-134939 GCA_004027165.1 Ctenomys sociabilis
TGTATAGTTGCTTAAAATAACATTATTTATTCATAATCACCAAAAGTAAAAACAGCCCAGGTACCCACAAACTGATGAATAAGGCACATTCATAAATGAAGTATTATTCAGTCATGAAAATGTATGAAGTACTAATACTTGCTATAACTTAAATGAAACTTTAAGATATGCTAACTAAAATAAGACTGACACAAGAGGACAAATGTTATTTCATTATTTTACATGCAGTACCTAGAATAGATGCTGTGATTTAGATCTAAAATATTCTTCAGAGAGCCAGTGAGATAGCTCAGTGGTTAAAGCACCAGCTTAGGCAAGCTTAGGCAGGTGCAGGGGACCAAAGTTTGATCCCATGCACCACATGCTGTGCCAGCCCTGCCCTCAGGGTGGGCTGAGCTGGCCAAAAAGAAAAATAAATAAAATAAAATATTCTCCAGGGCCAGGAAGATAGCTTGGTGGTATAAACGCCTTCTGGTTGTGCAAAGATCCAGGTTTGATTCCCTGGTACTTCATTCTCAGGGACACTGAGCACACTGACCCAGCCCCAAAATTAGGCATCATGGCACGTACCTGTAATCCCAGCATGGGGGAGGCTGAGACAAGAGGATCAGTATGAGTCAAAGCTGCCTAGTGAGACCCTGTACCAAACACATAAATAAACTTAAAAAGACAAATAAAATATTCTTCAGAAGTCTTATATGTTCAGATACAGAAATTTTAGACGATGATTGGATCCTAAGGGTTCTAGTTCCATCAGTGTATTAATCCACTGATGAAAACATAATTTGATGGCATTCTGATAGGTGATGGAAATTTAGGATATGCTGTCTAACTGAAGTTAAGTAAGTCAAAGTGTGACTTTGGAAATTATGACTTGTCCCTCACTCCTTCCTCTCTGGAATCCAGGTAAGTCTTTTAAGACTGGCTGGAACATGGGTGTATGTTGTGGATTATGGGTATGTGGTAACCTGACTAATCTGCTGATTGGCTTAACATAGTTCTGGGTGTGGTTAATGGATTTACTGAAGAAATAAACCCCATGCAGGGCAGTGACAAGTAGGCTTGTATGCAGAATAGAATAAAAAGCAAAAGGCAGGCTTAGTGTTGCCACGTCCTGTCTATCCTGCCATGAGCTGCCACTCCTCTGTGATACTCCTCTGCCATGCCATCTTGCCTTTGCAGACAGCGGTGGACTGCAGCCTTTAGAAACTGAACTAAAATACACCTTTCCTCCTTAAACTTGTAGGTGATTAGTATTTTGTCACAGCGTGAGGCATTAACAAAACACTGCCTTGCCACAGAGCTAATAGCCATGGAGCTAGATGATGACAGAAGGAAATCTCTGAAACTAAGAGACAAAACAAAACTTCCCTCTTTCAAATTGTGTATTTCAGGTATTTTGTTGCAATGACAGAAAGTAGATGTTCAATAGGCAAAATCATAATGAAAGAAAGTGTAAGATTGAGGCCAAGGAGGGCAGTATAAGTATTGTTTGATGGATACAGTTTCAACAAAGGAGGAGAAAAAACCTTGAAATTGATAATGGTGAATGGACATATTACTGAATGTGCTCTTAGAAATAATTGAAATAGTAAATTTTACACTATGTATAACTTACAAAAAGGAGGTATTATATATTACAATAAACTATGAAATCATTATGGTAACAGAAAGGACTGACACAAAAGACTAATATAATATGTAAGCCCACTGATAAGAAATGCCCAGAAAAGTCAAATTTATTGAGATAAGAAGTAGAGGCAGGGGTAGGGGTGGCTACGGGGGGGGGGGGGGGTTGTCATGCAGCCAGCATGAGGGGGCGTGTCTGTGCGCTCCATCCAGTCACTCTGACCTTTAACTGGAGGCCAGGGCCTGCCTAGAGACCAGGGCCTGCCTAGAGACCAGGGCCTGCCTGGAGCTGCAGGACAATGGTGGCCTACAGAGCTTGTGAGAGAGAGAAGCAGCTGCAGCTAACCTGAGAAACTTTTTAGGTAAGAGGGGGGTATTTTAGGTAAGGGTCTATAGGGTGTCCAGGGTCTCACTACTAGATCCAACTCGCAGAGATCTGCCTGTTTACAACCTCCTAGAGCTGTGATTACAGATGTGTACCACCATGTCCAGGTTTAATTGCCCTCTCAGTGTGCCCCAGGGGCAGGGCCGGCACAGTAAGCCAGGCATTGAACCACTGGACCCTGGGCCTGCTTGCAGGCACTTTAATCCACTGGGCTATTTGGCTGGCCCATAAAATTTTTTTGAAATGACCATTGGTAGAAGTCTAGCAGGAAAAGGGCCAAGAAAAGACTAATTCTCAGAAAATGTCTCAAGTATTATAGACATTCCTTGTCAGTATTAGGCATTGCCATGAAAGAATAGGCTTTAGTGATGGTAATGCAGCTTTGAAGCTTTCAATGGAAACAAATACATATATATTTATGTACATGTAAGTGTGAGAATATGCATATTTCACATTCCACATGAAGAAAATGCCACTTCTGTTTAAATTATTTCTTACAGGTTTGAGTTTTACAGATATGCTGATGAAATCAGTGATGAAAAATAAATAAACCCTCCTCAGCTCCCTCCCTGTCCCTCTCTCTAATGCCAAAAAAAGTAGACTCCTGGTTTCATAGGGTATGGTAGGGAGATAGTTTGGTATTATAGAAAAAAGGTTTGCTTTCAAGGTAACAAAAAGGTTCTAGAATTCACTATGGGGATGGTTGTATAGCTCTGCGATTGTACTAAAAAATACTGAATTTTATGCATCAAATGAATAAAATGTGTAGTATATGAACTGTATCTAAAAATATGCTTCCTGGAAAACAATTTCTTGTATAAGAATCTAAAATCACAGACAATAAAAGCAAAAATAGACAAGCAAAATGGCATCAAACTAACAAGCTTAATTTTCTATGGCCATACCACCTTGAAAGTGCCTGATATCATCTCTTCTAAAAATCTTCCACACAGGTATAAAACAAGTTAAGAGAGAAACCACATACTGAGAGAAAATATTTAAACCATGCATCTCATAAGAAGCTAATACCAAAATATAAACTCAGTAGTAACAAAATAAATAAGAAACTTAAAAAATTTGAAAAAGATAAGACAAGCTATTTCTCAAAAGAAGACATACAAATGGCCAATAGAAATAGCAAAATATGTCCAACATCACTAATTATCAGAGCAATGCAAGTTACAACCACAATGAGGTATTAGCTCACACCTGTGAGAATCGTCATTCTAAAAAATAGAAGTAATTAGTACTGGCAAGGATGTAGGACAAAGGGGAACCCTTGTAGACTGTGGGAGAATATGTAAATCAGCACAAGAATTTTAGAAAATAATGAGAAGTTTCTTCAAGTACTAAACATAGAATTACCTTATGAACTAGGAACGCCTCTGCTTATATAGCCAAAGGAATTTAAATATCTATTACTTAAAGACAAATCTGCACTCCTACATTCATTTTACCATTACTGGCAATAGCTAAGATTTGAAGGCAACCTAAAACATATATGGAATAAAGAAAATGTATTTGAAAAATGGAAGAAATTCTGTCATTAAAGACAACATAGAATTGTACATTATACTAATTGACATAAGCTAGGCACACAAAGGCAAATATTATATGATATCACTCATATGTAGAATCTCCAAAACTGGAACTCACAAAAACAGAACAGAGGTGACTACAAAAGGCTGGGGGAAGGGTGGAGAAATGGAGAAAAAGAAAGTATTCCCAATTAACAATATCTATTGTACAGTTTGGATCTCATTTACTCTTTCAGTTATTCTGACTGTTTTTCTTTTCTCTTTACAATGAAAAAAATTATTTATCAAAGAGCATAGGTTTATTTGGAATATAAGGATGTTTTAGTGATCTACTCCATTATAATATTACATAGTAATCACATTTAAAAATATACTAGTGGAGGGCTGGGGAAATAGCTCAGTGACATAAGCATGTGCCTAGCCAGTTCAAGGTCCTGAGTTCAATCCCTACTACTGAAAAAAAAGAATAGAATATGCTAGAGGGCTGGTGAGATAGCTCAAAGGACTAAGCACTTGCTTAGGCAAGCATGGGGACCAGGGTTTGATTCCTGGCACTGCATGCTGTACCATCCCGGGTGCACTGAGCCAGCGACAGAATCTGGGTGGTGGTGCACACGTGCAATTGTAGCACTAAGGAGGCTGAAAACAGGAGGATCATGAGTCCAAGCTGTGTAGCCAGCCCAGTATGGAAAAAAAAAAAAAAAAACTCCACACAAACTGAGAGCTAATGAAACCTTTCCTTAATTTTTGGTGTTGGGTATTGTGTTTGAGGATATATCTACAAGGTGCCTTGGCCTTTCCCACACACATACACACACATACAGAATATACTAGAAATTTGAAAATCACTAAAAGAGATTAAAATTCCTACCACAAAAATATGAAAAGTTGGTGAGATGTAGACATGTTAGCTTGATTTGATCTTTTATACTATATAGATTACACTATAACCCATAAATATATGCATTTTTTAGTCAATGTAAAGGTTAAAAAGAATAAAATAAGCTTTATAAAAGTTTGAACAGGGCAGCCAACTTTGAGAAATCACACCCTTTCTGTCTCAGACAGAAGCTCTCTTTCTACTAAATTCTTCTTATTCATTAAAGAAAAGTTCCCATAATGAAGAAGGAGGGTATTATTTACATAACTCGGAATTTTTCTGTGGGTACATCATATATAATATTTTTATCATTATGTTTATGGTCTCAGTCTTCTCATTGCTGAAACACAATACCCAACACCCAAAATTAAGGAAGCAAAGGTTTCATTAGCTCTCAGATTGTGTGGATTATTTTTTCCATACTCGGCTGGCTCAAAGGAAGAGTGGCACATGGCAGAGAGCCGCAATTCATAATGGCAGGCAGAATACAGCAAAAGCAACAAGAGCAAAAGGGGGGGAGGGAAAGAACAGGCTTATACTGTATGAGGCTACCTACCCCAGGGCTGGTGTAGCGCTCACATCCATAATTCCAGGATTAGACCATGAATCCATCACAAACTTTAGATGCCCACCCCATGACTGCATGAGTCTATGGGGGGGACATCCAGATGCAAACTATAACAGGTATTATAAGGAAATACAGCTTTAATTTTAAAATAAAGGTGAGTTAATATTATTTTTCAAATAAAATACATCTCTGTGTGAAAGCTGGCCTTTTAAAGTATATTGGGGCCAGGGAGATGGTTCAGTAGAATAAGATCTTCCCTGGCAAGTGCAAGGGCCTGTGTTTAATCATCGGTTGTGAAAAAAACAAACAACAAACAAACAACTACATTGAGAAATGCCAAAGCACTTTGTAGATATATCCTCAAATTAGAACAAAATGAATTCCCATTTGCACCTTGGAGCTCCAAATGCATTAACAGCTCAAGAATTTCATTCTTATTTATCTTTTCTGCATTTTAGGGAAGGGTCTATAAGGTGTTCAGGGTCTCACTACAAGATCAGACTCATAGTGATTCTCCTGTTTACAGACCTCCCAAGTGCTGGCATTACAGGCGCACATCATCATGCTCCGTCTCAATAGCCATCTCAGCAACCCAGGGACAGGGCCAGCATGGCAGGCTGGGGAATTGAACCCTCGGCTCCACTGAGCTATTTTGTTGGCCCTTCTTTCTTATTTATTACATGTGTGCAGTACATAATGACTACATTCTTAAAAGGGTGTTGGTACATGCACATAACACCTTAATGCTTTGTTCATACACTTCTCACTTTTTCCCCCTTTCCCTCTATCTCTTGGTCCTCTTCCCTTCTAAACAAGATTGCCACATTTCCTATTATCTCCCTTGCATTTTGCTTTGTATTCATACTTGCCATCTCTCGATAAGAGAAACTATGTGATCTTTAACCTTGTATATCTGATTTATTAATATTATGTTTAAAAGTGTATCCCATTTTCCTAAAAATAACTCAAGTTTATCCTTCTTTATTCCAAAGTACTACGCCATGGTACATGAATGTCACATTTTCATTACCCATTCATCTGTTGATGGACATATATGATTCTTATATTTAAATATTGTGAAATTATGCTTCTATAAGCATGTGTATGCAGGAATCCCTATGAGGTCTTTAACTCTTCAAGAAAGATACCCAATGGAAGAGTACCTCAGTTAATGGAAATTCTAGTTTTAATAAAGAGGCATCTCCATATTGATTTCTATAGTGGCAATACTAGCTTACATTCCCACTAACAACACAAAAGTGTTCCTTCCTTCTCCTCAGTATCACCATTATTTGCTTATTTTTTTATTGAAGAATAGTAATGAGACAGTTTCAAATCAAATTAGTAGGACAGTGCATATTGTTTTTGTAGTGGTTTTTGTTGTATAAGATGAATACATGATATTCTATTTACAAGCATTATTAGAGCAGATGCCTCTAATCAATGAAATTAAGAGAATGTAGCTGTATACCTATCTTTTTTTTTTTCCATTTATTTTTATTTTATTGAAATACAAATGTCAGACAGTTTCTACCTATCTTTTTTAAAGCTGAAATATAGTACAGTTCCAATAATTAATAGTTTTTACATTGTTATCTTTCTTGTGGTTATCCACAGTACCAGAAGCAGACAGGATATCCTGTCCAAACACTGTTAGTGGAAATCTTTCTTCTCATGGAATTATGCAAAAGTACTGCATATTTATCCTAACTGTACTGTTTATACAAACACAGAATGGTTCTTCCTTTGTATTGCCCCCTTTTTTGTTTAGTCCTGTCAGAGATGGGTATTCTATTGTCATTCAATTATTATAGGTGTTTGAATGCAGTGAAACAATCCAACACAGTCCAGCAGTCCACAATATTAGTGGGCCATCTGAAGAAGTTGTTGACTAGAGCCGTTTACAGCTCAGCATAATATTATGGCCTTATTTTACATACCTCCTTTTTATACTTTTCTGCTGGATGGTTAAGACTGAGATAAAGCAAGACCTATATAACGAAAAATGTAGCTTTTGTATCTGATAAAGTCAGTCAAATCCCCTCAGGGTTAATCCTAAAACCTTGTACCTCACTCTGTAGATCCTTTGTCAGTGTCAGCCACCTGGATGAGTCACAGCCATTGCTTGACCCTTTGCTCTCTGTGACAGCCTGAGAGAAAGTTTTCTCTCCATGTGACTCTCCTTAGGCACACTATAGATCACTGATCACATTCCTCTGTGGCTCCATAATCTCATTGATCAGAAAATTTGGGGCATAACTGAGTTCCATGATGTTACAGTACAGGTTCTGCATTTGTTGTTTATTGAGGCTTTTTAATAGCCATTTTTACTGAAGGAGAATGGAACCTCAGTATTGTTTTAATTTGCAGTTCCCTAGTGGTCAGAAATAAAGTACTTTTTTTCATGCATGACTAGTATCTATTAATTTTATTTGCCCATTTAGGATTGGGTCTTTTATTAGGGGGATATATTTTCTGTTCTTTATATATTCTAGATATTAGTCTTCTGTGTAAGACATAACTGGCAATTTTTCTCATGCTGTAGGTTGTCTCTTCACTCTGTTGGTTATTTCCATTTTTTGTGTAGAAGTTTTTCAGTTTGATGTGATTCTGCTTATTGATTCTTGGTATTATTTTTTGAGCAACTGGGGTTTTGCTCAGAACATCCTTACGCATGTGTTCAAGAGTGTGGCCCACTTTATCTTTCAGCAGATCATTTAAGTTTTATCATTTAGGTCTTTAATCTTTATTTTACTTTTGTACATGGTAATAGATATGAGTATAAATTCAGTTTTCTGCACATGCTTATACAGCTTTCCCAGGACAATTTGTTACAGAAGCTATCTTCTCTCCAGCCTACCTTTTGGCTACTTAAAATTAAGTAGTTACATGTGCCTGGAGTTGCTTCTGCATACTCTATTCTGTAATACTGATCCAAGTCTCTGGATTTGGCTAATACCATGCTATATTAATCAATGCAGTTTTGTAATAAAACTTGAAGTCTGGGACTGTGAGGCCTCCTGGCCTTACTCTAGTTGCCAAGGATGGCTTTAGCTATTCTGGGTCTCTTTTGGTTCCAAAATTTTTTTTCAGGATTCATTTCACTAGTTCTATGAGAAATGCTATTGCTATTTTTATTGGGATTGAATTAAATTTGTATATCAGTTTTGAAAGTGTGTTCACTTAGACTGTATTGGTTCCACCTATCCCAAATTAGGGGATATCTGTTCATTTTATGATGTTCTCTTTTATCTCTTTCTTCAGAGTACTGTAGTTTTCAAAGTAAAAAGACTTCCACTTCTTTACTTTGGTCAGTTTATAGTGCTGTATTTATAGTGTTATTGTGAGTGGTATGGCTTCCCTAATTTGTTTCTCATGTGTTTATTATTGTTGAAGAGGAACATTATTTTGTGTTGATTTTGTATCCTGCTGTATTACTGAATTTGGTTATGAATTTTAAGCATCTTTTGTAGGGTGGAAAGTTTTGGATCTTCCATGTAGAGGGGTATGTCATCTGAAAATAATGATAGGTTCTTCCTTTACTATACAGATTAGCTTTCTTTCTTTCTTTTACCGGACTGTTGCACCTGATGCTTTGAGTACTATATTAAATAGGAGTAGTGATAGCATAATCCCTTTCCTTGTTCCTTAGATGGAAAGGTTTTAGCTTATCATTTAATATGATATTGGCCATTGGTTTGTAATAAATGGATTTTATCAGATTTTTAAAATCAAAAGCACTGATAATCTTTATTACAATCAGTAAAAATTATATTGCAGCCACTTATGAGCACACCAATATATTGTTGTGGCAAAAAAAAAACATTTTATCAGATATATCAGTAATTTTTGAATCTAAAAAATAGTTACGAAAGTATCTCTGGATGTATTTCTACAAAAGACACATTGCTTTTTCACAATGTCAAATATGTTTCAAACTATTATAGTAATATGTATATACTGCTTAGAGTAAGTTGGACATTTCAATTATAACAAAACTTGAAGCCTCCTGTCCATACAAGGGCCACACTTCAGACTGTCAACCAGCCTTCAGATTGAACCACAAATGTTGCATCCCATGCAGTCCTAGTAGTCCTTTAAGGTACAGCTCTATATAGAGCAGAGTGTGTTCCATCTTCCTGCATCCAGAGACTGGATATTTTTATGTTTTACATCCCTTATGGCTTTTTACTAGAAATAGCTATTACCTGGTAATTCTTGAATACTTTTGCGAATATTATATTCCCATTTAAATTTACAACATTTGTAACATCTGTAGGCTACATAGACTTCTACGTGCATATGTAGCCTGTGTGCACAGATGTCTTAATTACTTTCCTTTTGCAGAGACACAATATCCAACAGCCACAACTTAAGGGAGGAAAGGTTTATTTTTGCTCATAATCTTTACAGGTTTCAGTCCATAGTTCACTGACTGCAAGGTTGTGTGGCATGGCAGAGAGTAATTATCCAGTTACTTCCCCAAGACTCTACCTATGGGTACATGAGGCTGTGGGGGGAGGTGTACCTAGATATAAACCATAACAACAGGCCTTATAATTTTATTTCACAACTGTCACTGTAGAATTAAAATTCCCCACTTTTAAATTTTCAACATGCTATTCCCAAAAGGGAAGATTTCCAAAGCAATCAGTTATAACTCACCCCGCCCACCCCTCTCCCCTCATACATCTGTGATAAAAATCAATGTGCACTGCAAACTCTGCCTAAGACCAGACATCCTGGGTTATTTCCCTACCCCAGTTTTCCTACCTGGATTCAGACACAGCTTGGTGAGTCAATAAAAGAGTTAACAGCTCACTACCCCCAAAGAGTACTATGATATGCTCTCTTTCTTGAACTCTATTTATACTTTGTGACCTAATTATCATATTTCAATATCCTCATATTAATGTTATTAAGGCTATTTGGCCTACATACAATCAGTAATAAGACTTTTTGTTTGTTTTTATTTAAATTACCTTTTCTCTTAGTCTCATCTCTGGCAAAAATATCTTGATGTAGACTCCTGAAGAATTAATCATCTATTCTAACATAGAGTCAAACGTTAATCATTAAAATTTTAAATGTTGACCCAGGCTTAATAAAATTACCTCTTCTGCCATCAGCAGTAACACATAACCCATGGTAACTAACCAGCCTACATTGAAAAACAAATGCTTCAAAGGGATTGCAGTGTGGAAATGATTGTAAACATCTCTGCATTCCACAAAAACCATCTAGGAAAAAGGATGACACTCAGTAATTTAGTTTATCACACTAAAATTGGCAGGCAGCTTCTGCCGGTTACTTCCGCTTTCTCAGTTTCTTAATTCATCTACTCCTTCTTGTCCTTTCTTAAGAAGCAAAGCTTTTTCTCCGATAAGTACACTTTTAGAGTCTTGCATCTTTGGAGCAAAAAGTAAACCTCATCTCAGGTGTATTGACATTTCTCAAAGCTGTTTTTGTTTGTTTACTTTTTAAACTAATTTTTTTGAGAAATAGCAATGACACCATTTCAAAACAGGTTTGTATTACAATAATTAACACATTGCATATTGTTGTCTTTGTAGTAGTTGTTCATAGTACAAGATGCAGACATGATATGTTGTCTAAATGCTACTACTACTACAAATCTTTCTTCTGATTGAACTAAGAGAAAGTAGCTGTATATTTATCATAACTAGTTTGCATACACACACACACATACACACACACATATATATATATATATTCACTACAAAATGGTCCTTCATTTATATCTCTCTTTTGTTTAGTTTTGTGAGAGATGGGTATTCCATTGGCATTCAAATACTGTATGTGCATGAATTTAGCAAAATAATCCAATATAGTCCAATAGTCCGTAATAGTAGTGGGTTATCTGTAGGACTAGCAATGTCAGAAGTTGTTGACTGAGCCTTTTAAAGCTCAGCATATTAATATGACTTTACTTTTTATATCTTGTGTTAGTACTTTTCTGCTGGATAGTTAAGTGTTGGTCTGCTTACTGTGTAGTTCAGGTTGGCCTTGAAATCACTATGTAGATGAGCCTGGCATTGAACTCACAACAATCCTCATGCCTCCACCTGTCTAGTGCTGTGATACAGGACTGTGCCATGATGCCTAAACTTAAACATGGATTTCAATGCTGCTTCTTTAATTTTCTTTATTTACAGAGTGCATGACTCTTGGGTTTTCTTCCCATTAACTCAGCCTTATTTCTTTTGACAGCAGGATGAACAGCATATAGCCAAACCCTTTGCAGACTGCTGGTACTAGGTCTCTCACAGCCTTCACTGCTGAAATACTGCTCCAATTCAGAAAATTCCTTTGTGGTGGTATTTTCAATCTCATAAGGGAGATTCCCAATAAATATCAATCTTTTGGAAGGCAGCTATGCTAACCACTATACCACCAACGCTCCGGCAATATCAATCTTTTGAACCTAGGCAAATTCCCAGATATAAGATCAACTCAAACATAAAGTCTATCTACAACCTGGGACTTACTTTTTTCAGTACTTTTGTATGGTTGCAGTACTCTCATTCTGAAATACAACAGAGGCATTAATGTTTTTCTGATCAGTATAAACTGTATATTATATTGCTGCCAATGTTTTTGGATACATTTCCCTCTCCTGGAATCACAGAAAAGCTATAGAGATTCTATTTGTCCATACTCCATAAAAAATGACTTCAGCTTCTTCTTATTACATATGACAGGCAAATTCCCAACAAACACAGTCCTCTCATTCTTTAATTCTCTTCTTGGTTGATTCGTATATGTTTTGCCTTCCATCAAAGTTGTGATGTACACCAAGTATGTTTCTATCTGTTACTTTAACACTGGATTGAGAATTTTTCCCTTTCTACCCCTGTGTTCTGGTCAATTTTTTTCTAATCAGCACTTATTTAACACTTTCCCTGCTTGTGTCAGAAAGTTTTGCCTCCACCTTCACTTCTTTTTTGCATGATTTTGCAAAAGTAGTCTTTGAATCTGAGATGTATATTCTTCATTTTTAGCACATTTCCTGAATCATAGGGCTTTAGACCAGTCAAACTTGTGGCACTGGAGCATTGAAGAGGGAGGCCCACTGCCTTATGCTACTTCCTACAGGTCAAAGATAGCAGAGCAAGCTCTTGGAAATCTGTCCATCCTGACAGCCTCAAAAGCTTTTTGATACCAATTTTCTCCAGAGCATTTTTTAAAAATATCATGAATAGATACAAGATTTTGTCAAAAGCTTATTTTGTAGCAATTGAGGCCATCATTTGATTTTTGTCCTTGGTTCTGATGTGATACATTAATTAATTTGCATGTGCTGAACCATTCCTGCATACCTCAGGATGAAGCCTTCTTGGTCATGATGTATCTTTTGGATGATTTTTTTTCTTTTGCTTTGCCAGGATCTTGTTGAGGATTTTTGCCTCTATGTTCATAAAGTTTCCTATAGCATTCTCTCTCTCTGCCTTATTTCTGTGTGTGTGTGTGTATGTGTGTGTGTGTCTGTCTGTCTGTCTGTCGTGTCTGTCTGTCTATCTGTCTCTCTCAGATCCTTTTCTGGTTTTGGAATCAGAGCAATGCTACTTTCTAGGAAGTCTCCCTCCGTTTCAATTATATTAAAGCATTTGAGGAAAGTTCATGTTAGATCTTATAGAATTTGGCAGTGAATTCATCAGGACCTGGGCTTTTCTTAGTATATTTTGAAGTGACTTCTTCAATATTGTTGGCTGATATTGGGTTATTCACAATTTTCATATCTTCTTGGTTTAGCTTCAGTAGTTCATATGTATACATTTATTTATAATTCTGCATTTTATTTTTGTGCAGGTTCACGAACAACTTACTCATAACCTTTTGTGTTTTCACCTTTTTCATTTCTAATTATATTGGTTTTATATTTTTCTTTTTTCCCCTCTTTTTTATCAATATAGCTAAGGGCTTGTCTATTTTGTTTATTTTTTCAAAGATCCAGTTATTTGATTCATTGATCATACTGTCCTTTTAGTCTCAATTTCATTAATTGCTGCTCTTACATGCATAATTTCCTTCTTTGTACTAGCTTTGCATTTAGATTGTTCTTGTTTTTCTAGAACAAGAACATAAAATAATTAGATTTATTTGGGTTCATTCTTTTTTGATATGGGCATTCACAGCTATTAATTTTCCTTTCAGACTGTTTCATTGCATCCCACAGGGTCTGGAATGTTTTACTGGCATTATTAGTTGATTCTAGGAACTATCTAATTTAGTCCTTGATTTCTTCTGTGACCCCCTGATTATTCAAGAGGGTTATTATTTAATTTCCATGTATTTACATAATTCCTGTGGTTTCTTTTGTCACTGATTTCCGGTTTCATTGTATTATGATCTGATAATACGCATGGAATAATTTTGCTTATTTTGCATTCACTTAAGCTTGATTTAAGGGCTAGCATGTAGTTTAGTTTGGAGAAAGGCTCATGTTCTCCTGAAAAGAATGTGTATTCTATTTTTGGTGGAAAATCTATAGATATCTACTAGGTCCATTTGTTTGCAGGTTTGCTTCAACTTTGATATTCTATTGGTATCTTTTTGTATAGTTGATGTATTTGTAACAGATATTGGCTGATGTTGGGATACTGAGCTTCCCCCACTCAGATTGTGTCCATTTTTATCTGACCTTTTACATCCAGCTGTGTTTATGAAGTGGGGTATGCAGTGTTTTGTGGATATGTTTATAACTGTTGTTTCTTCTTGCTGAATTGTTCCACTATTATAGTGACCTATTTTTTCTGAAATTAGGGTAGTTACTATTGATTTTCTCTTTGTTCTCATTGCATGGGATATTGTTTTCCATTCTTTGATTTTTAATCTGTGCATTTCACTTTGGAGTAAATATTTCTTGTATACTGTTTGATTTTGGTTTTGATCCATTCAATCAGTCAGTGCCATTTGACTGGGGAACTGATAACATTCACACTGAAAGTTATTACTAAGAGGTACTGACTTGTTCCTGTAACTGCAGTATTTTCCTACTGATGATTTCCTTCTTTCTCTGTTTCTGCTTTATTGTGAACCTGCCTTGTGTACTTATTCTATTGCATTTTTTCACACTGTTGGCTTCATTGTCACTCTCTAGGATATCTTTGAAAATCCTGGGAAGTACTGGTCTGATGGTCAAGAATTTGTTGAGGTGCTAGTCATGGACATATCCCTTCCATTAATCTTGAAAGAAAATACTGAAGACTGAAAATCTCAGTTCAAATTCATTACCTGTTAAGGTTGGAAACATTTTACTTCTAGTTCTCCTGGCCTTTAAAGTTTGTATTATGAAGTTTGCTGAAATTCTAATAGATTTACATTTATAAGTATCTG
Source organism: Ctenomys sociabilis (assembly GCA_004027165.1). Taxonomy (NCBI): domain Eukaryota; kingdom Metazoa; phylum Chordata; class Mammalia; order Rodentia; family Ctenomyidae; genus Ctenomys; species Ctenomys sociabilis. The sequence continues at coordinate 14,358 of PVKA01001455.1, forward strand.
CTTTTTGCTAATAACTTTTAAGATTCTGTCCTTGTGTTGGACTTCTGAGGTTGTAACTATGATGTGATGCCGAGAGGTTCTCTTTTGATCATGGCTATTTGAGGCTCTATATCCCTTACTTACTTGTATGTTTACTTCTTCTCTATACTTAGCAAGTTTTCTATTATTATTTCTTCAGTTTTTATGGCATTCATTCTGTCTTCCGTTATCTTTTCTGGGATCATCTAGCAGTAATGGGAATTATTTTCCTTTTTCTCTTGTTGTTCTTAAGGTATCTCTGAATATTTAATCTTTAAAAAGCATCCCTGTCCTCTAATTCTGACATTCTGGGCAATGAATCACCTCTGCTTCCCATACTTTCAATACAATTTTTAATCTCCTAGAGTTCTCATTTGAACCTATTCATGGACTCTAATGCTATGACAAACTGCTCATTGATATCTGATATCATTTTATTAGGCTCAGGTAACATTTTATTAATGTTGTCTGTAAGCTCACTCATTATTTTATTATCTTCATTATGTGAGTAGTTATACATTCTATGAACCTGTCCAGCACCCTATTGATCTGTGCTTTAATCCCTGATGTTATCCTTTTGAATAATTTGGCTGTATATTTTGTTTTTTTTCCCGCACTTTATGTGTCATGGATTAGTTCTGGGATGTTGAGAGTTTAAGAGGCACTTAATTGCTGTGGTTTCTTGTGTTTCTATTGTTTTGGGGTTTCTTTGTGCTGAGGCTTATGATTCCTTTTATTGGAAAAACTGTTGCCAGAATGGAGATCTCTTTAGTTAGTTTGCTTTTCACTGATGTACTCAGGGAGTGGCTCACTATAGTTTTTTGTCTTTGTCCCAAGATCTGATCAGCTCTGTGAATTTGGGAGGAAAGGGTGCAGTATAATTGACCTACCTTCTTGTTTTTCATCAATGGACTGCAGTATTATTAATGTCACAATCGTAATTTGGGTGTTGGCATACTGAGAGAACTTACAAACAGCAACAACTATGTGACCCTAGCAATATCAAGTGAAACTGCAACAGTAATGCTGTCTAAGAGAAACTGGACATTGTCGTAAGAGCCAATAGTACATGTTAAACAAGAAATCTATAACTACATATAAACATTAAGACAAACAAAATACTGACTTACAGCAAATATGTACTAAATTTGATGACTACATCCCCTCCTCAGTAATTACAGGAAACAATTCAGCATTAGACACACAGGATTAACTATCTAAAGATTAATAAAGCTTCACTTTTTTTGCAGAACCGGGGATTGAACTCAGACCCTTGCACTTGCCAAGGCAGTGCTTATTCCACTGAGCCATCTCCTCGGCCCCTAAAGCTTAACACTTTCATGATGGGGCTGAAACTTGTATGTATGTCTTGATAACAGGCAGTTCTGATTTTCATGTGTTATGTTCCAGCTTGCTTGAACAACCACTGTTACTTGCACAATACTGTCCCACTGAATGGCATGGGACAGTACTGTTGAGTGGAACAAGGAGCCCACTGGGACGCTGAATAGTATCATGAATGTACCAGTAATGGTCCAAGCTGCCAGAAGTGTGCCAATGATTATACTATGAAAGATAATTGGGGGTGGAAATAGGAGCATATAAGGGAAAAATTGAAAAAATAAGCAATGGGAGAGGAGGAGGATAAAAAAGAATCATATTACTGTGTTTCCCCCTAAATAACATCTAACTGGAAAATGAGTACTGGTTGTTACCATGGTGATGGCCAGTGTGATGCAGATTATACATTCTTTTGCTTGGTGGCTATTCCATAAAGGCAGAGGAAGCAAGGTGATTGGTGTTGAAATTTTTGAACTCTAGTTTTCAACACTGATTATTTTCTGGTTAGGTTTTATTTGGAGGAAACATGGTAAGGTGTTTAAGGCTATTTAGAGAATTAGATAAGAGGAGTTAACAGAAAAACCAAAGGCAAATACAAGATAAAAGAAAGAAAGGGGGGACAAAAAGAAATAGCATGGAGTATGATAAACAAGAAAAAAATTAGAAGGAAAAATAGAAAGAAAAAATAGTAAGAAAAAGGATAAAACAAAATACCTCAGACCCCAGTAAACCAGCAAAAAACGAAAGGGAAAGGGAAAAAGAGATAAAAAATGAGTCCTAAAATGGAAAAAGAAATCCTCTGTAGTTTTGAGTAAGTGGATTTCTTCCAGGATCCACTGTTTGGTAATCCAGCAAGTCACAGTTTTTTCCATGTAGGCTTACACTATGTAGTCTGTGAGTCTCCCCTCTTTCACACCTATATTTTCCCTGCTCAGTGGCAAAGTCCATGCTGACATGTGTCCTTGCTCAGACTGGTAGACATCAGGTTTCAGATTAGTGCTGGCTGTAAACAGCACAACAAGAGCTCAAGTACGCCAGCACTTTTCTATCCAGCACCTTCTGAGTGCAGATCAGCCTTGGCCTGGCTCCTCACTGCAAGGAACAGTGCCTGTGTGTCCCTGCACTGAGGTAAAATTCCTCAGGGGATCTTTTTCTATCTAGTTCCCTATGTGTGACTGTCTCATGGGGCTGTCACTCACCCACTCAAAGTTGGAGAGCAACACTGGGAACCCTGAAGTGAAGTTGTCTTGAATTCCAGATTGAAATAATCCATTGCTGAAATGGTGCCTCATTAAGCACTTTCTGGAGATATAAGGTAGGTGGCCATGCCAGAATCCCTCTCTGGCTATTTGCTGCTGTGTAGAAGGAGTCCCTTTGGAGCAAACCCATGCTGCTTTTGCTGTTTGTAACAACAGTGGGCTCTACCACTATTTTTCCATAGATTTATCAGCACTAGGTACATACCTTGTTTCTGGGAAGCCAGGTTTCTTGTCTTATGAGCAGTGGTCCTGAGTCAGATTCCTCTAGCCTCATATTTATATGATGTTTAGTTTATAAAATAATTTCGAGTATATCCCCTGTCATGCTATGGCCTGAACATGGACCTCACATATGCAGGCGTGTGCTCTACCATCTGACATATTTCTGGTGTACTGGTCTTATCAAAACCTTTGTAGTTATAAGGAAGAGAATTAGGCCAACTCCCTCTCCTACATAAGAGACTAAGGTTTTTTTTTTTTTTTTGGCGGAACCAGAGATTGAACTCAGGCCCTTGCTCTTGCCAGGGAAGTGCTTATTCTACTGATCCATCTCCCCGGCCCGAAGACTAAGTTTTGATCTAACCAAGTTCTACAGGTAATACCTGAGAGAGATCTAAATTATATATGCATTTCCACCCAGTGTTCTATCTCAACTACCACTTTGTTTAATAAACAATATCACACAATATTTTATAAACAGGATACATACATGGTATTACCAAGCACAAATAAAGTATATAAAAGGGTCATTAATATCTAAGTCTTACAAGTTATTGTTTCTGTTCCAATTTATCTTTTTATAATATCTGAGTAAGTTTATAATGTTATAGATACTTAAGGTTTTTAAAGAGAAGCATGAATAATATTAATCAAATAAGGGTGGAATTTGGAGCAAGTGTTAACAATTCTGTTAACAAATACTCCTGGAGCATACTTTGAAATTAGACCTACATGTATCTATTACCTCAAGGAACTGGCAATTTAATAGGAGAAAGAAACAACATAAATGAGTATGTGACCAATTGAGAAACAGACAAACTGCAATAGAGGAATATATGCTTATGTTAGAAGAAAAATAAGAGGCTGTAAGGTAGATAGAAGAAAACCTTGCTTGGAATGCCGGGCTCAAGTCTATCATTTTCCTAAAGAAGGGAGAAGGATTCTAATCCAAATAGCAGTAACAAAGCAGTTTGTGTTTATTTTTGTCTTGTATTGTATCAACTAGAATCAAGCAGAATAAAATTTAAAAATACATCTTGCATTTCCCAAGAACATGATATTAAAGGAAAAATACATTTCACTGAAAGGAAAATAAGAAAAAAATGTCAAACTGGTGCTTATGTATACAAAATCTTTGAGTTTGTCAATCAATAATGTGAAAAAGTAAATAGCTCCTGTAATCTCTGTGGCACTTAGTCCAAAGCTTCAAAAATTCAGGTATTTGCCTTTTGATGATTTTTATATAGGCTTCAGCAATTTGTAAGAAAATATTTAAAATCTATCACATAATCCAAATTTGCCTTTTAGATTCATTCCCTTCCCCAGCCTGCTGCCTCCCCCAAACTTATAGCTATCTGTGTTAAATTACTTATTGCAAACAGAAACGAATTACTACAGAGAAAAGGATGCATGTTACTTTTTTCTAAATGAGTATACTCTCATTAGCAGCCTGTTTAGTAACCACTGGGAGAAATGATCAGGTACTTTGTTGGAAATCAATACACTGAAAGAGTGATTTTTGAGTTCTAGTTTACAATATCCCATTGGATCTCTGCTTTTTCCAAAGGGGTATTAGGAAATACTACAATGTTATTTTCAGCTTACCTTAGCTATTAATATAAGCATATAGAAAATGGCATTTCCTTTGAGAAGGGAAGAGAAGATTAAGCCAGAAAGAAAATCCAAATTTAATAGAGTACTCGAACTTCAGAGGTGGGAATCACTGCTTTAGCTCTCTGCATGACACAAACACTGAGTCATGACCTAATGTTGCTTTTCTGATATCTGAAAAACTGAGAAACAACAGGGAAAACTTTTGCACTGAGATGTTAATACTTTAAAAACACATTTAGCTAGAAAATCCACTTGACTGTTAATAGTGCTTGTGTCTGGGAACTGAGATAATGGTTTTACTTTCCCTGTGTTATATCATAAATTGCTCTAATGCTTAATTTTGTATCGGAAGGAGCATGTATTACTTTTGTGTTCATTAAAATTTTCAATTAAGGTTTCAGAAGTCCCAAAATAAAGCAATTCAGATTATTAAGCTAAAAAGACTAAATAGCTGTAAGCTTGAAAATAGCTGTGTGTACATATAAAGAGCAATGTTATAAAAGTCTCTAAATATAAATTTTCTTTATCAGAAATGCATTGAAACAGAGCATTTAACATTTCAGAGTTTTTCAGATTTGGGATTATCTGCATATATATAATGATATATATGGGATGGCAACCAAGACAAAACTCATTTAATGAAAAGCACAAAATACATATACATATACATATACATATATATATATATATATATAATATATATATTATATATTTAGGGAAATAGCCTAAAGGAAATATTATGCAATATTTTAAATAATTTTGTATATGAAACTTAGTTTGAGTACATTGAACAATCAGATTTATAGCACCATATTTGTACTCACAAAAGCTTCAATACTGGAGCATTTTTATTTAAGATTTTCACATTAGACTGCTCAATCTATACCAACACTTTCCAATAGGTATATAATGTAAGTTAGAAATCGATGCCACATATATATTGTTGACATATGCTAGCTATATTAGAAATAAAAATGCAGTGAAAATAATTTTAGTATATTTTATTTAGCTTGATATATCTAAAAGTATGAGAATTTCAACATTCAACCAATATAGATACGGCTAATGAGATGATTTACCTTGGGTGTCTGGATATTAAACCTTGAAAATTTGGTATGTGTGTCACCTTTACAGAATATATCAATTTGCTTCAGTCTATGTGCAGCCAATGTTCATTTTGTTTTTAAAACAGCATAATAAACACCTAGGAACCAAACACCTAAAGCAAAAGGTAAAACTCGGTCAGAAACTTACAACCAATTTACAACTCCTTATCTGTTCCCCTCCCAAAGTAAACTTTTTTCTGAATCCCATGTTTATCATTTCTTTGCCTTCATTAAAAATAATTGTCTTACATTGCCATGTGTTCATAAAAATGTTAACAACTTGGCTTTTACAATGTTGAATAAACATTAATGTGCTATGTATAATATTTTGGGGCTTAACATTTTCAGTATTAAATTGGATTTGTTCAAGGTGACTTGTTTTATAAATGCATTTAATAAATACATCACTTTTTTGTGATAATTTCACATAGGTTTTTCTTTCTCTTTGTGGTTCTGGGCATTGAACGTAGGACCCTGCACATGGCAAGCAAGCACTCTTACTTGCTACAGCCCAGGGCCAAGGCACTTACATTTGATAACCTTAAAATTATAATGGTAAGATCCTATTATGACTGTTAAGTCCTATTTGAATTTGCTGGTTTGACTGTTTTTAAATATTTCATTAGAAGAATATATCATAGTTTATCCATATACTATCCTAATGTTGGCCACTTGGGTTGTTACATTATTCGTTGTATAGTGGCACAAGAATTCACAATTCTTACCCAACTGCAACAACTCAATTAGAAGCCCATAGAGAATGCAATGAAAATAAACAAGAGAGAGCTTGACTATGATTTAGAAAAAATAAGAACTCCTCTAGGCAGGGCTGTGTTTGTAGATCTAAGAAATAGTGTGAGGGCCTATTCTTAGTTCTACAAACTTTTTTCATTGAATGGGATGGAACATGTGTGGTAATGTTTGGGACAGCAGTAACAAATATAAACACATCTTACTATGGTGAGTTTTCATACAAATTGTGAGAAAGTAACATTTCCTGGGTTAAATTATTTTTTAATTTTTAATTTATTGAAGTACAAATATCAATGAGACAGTTTTAAGATACCTTGACAAGATGGATTCGATAAATTAATACATTGCAAACTGTTTTCATAATGTTTTCGCATCATAGAAGGTATATACATGATATTATACTTACAAACATGATTATAGCATATGTCTCGTCAGTAAATTGAGAGAATATAGCTGCTTACGTATCTTACTTTTTATACCTGAATTACATTAAAGATGCAATAATTAATACTTTCTACCTTGTTATTTTCCTAGTGGTTATCCATAGTACTAGAAGCCGACATAATATCCTGTCCAAGCACCATCAGTGCAAATCTTGCCTCCCATAGAATTACGTAGAAGCATGGCGTTATCTATCCCAACTGTACTGACAATACACACACATCATTATTCTTCCTTTCTATAACCCTTCCTATGTCTACACCAGTCAAACATGGGCACTCCATTGTCATTCAACTACTTTAGGTGCCTGAACTCGACAACACAATCCTACGCAGTCCAGCATTCTACAACAATACTGAATTATTTGAAGAAGTGGTCGACCATAGCCATTTACAGTTCAACATATTATTAATGGCCCTGCAGTGTACACCTCATTTTTATACTTTTCTGCTGGTTGGCCAACACCCAGATACAGCAAGAACTATATACCCACACATGTACTTTTTGTTTCTTATGAGGTCAGTGAAGTCCCCTCAGAGTTTATCTTATACTCCTGTACCTTATTCTGTAGATGCTTTGTCTGTGTCATCCATGTGGATGAGTCACGGCCAATGCTTGACCAGTTTGCTCTCTGTGAGAGCCTGAGAGAAAGTTTTCTCACCATGTGACGCTCCCCAGGCACACTATAGAACTTCGATCTCTTTCCTCTGTGGCTCCATAATCTCCTTGTTCAGAAAATTTGGAGCTCACCTGAGTTTCATGATGTTGCACTACAGGTTCTCCTATGTTCTGAGTCTTCGCTGACCTTGGAAAGCTAGGACCAAAATGTTGGCTGGCCTTGTGGCTCTTCTATTTCTCCAATTTGGATCTGTGAACTTAGGTTATTAAAAATCCAGAAGAAAAGCTGATTAGTATCCTGGAGCATATGCCATTCACTTTGCCTTATCTGATTCAATTGTTTTTAGTTGTTGTATGTTTCCATTTATATTTCTGCTTTTTGCTTCTTATACTAGGCAGACTATATGATATTTACATATGTGTGTCTGGTTTATTTGACTTATGAGTACATGTTCAAGTGGCATCCACTTCAATATAAATGCTACAAGCTTATTGTTCTTAATAGATGAGTAATACTCCATTATACAGAAATACCACATTTTTTCAACCATTCCTCATGTGATGGACATCTTGGTTGTTTCCAAGATTTTGCTATCACAAATTGTGCTGCTATAAAAAGGTACACATATATCACTATGATGCAATGCTTTCAGTTCCTCTGGGAAAATTCCCAGTAGGGGGATAGCCGGCTTGAATGGGATTTCTAGTCCTACTCTTTTAAGGAGTCTCCACACTGACCTCCACAATGGTTGTACCAGTCTACATTCCCACCAGCAGTGGAGAAGTGTTCCCTTTTCCTCACAACCTCTCCAACATTTGTTGTTGATTTCCTTATGATAGCCATTCTTTCTAGAGTGAGATGGTATCTCAGTGTTGCTTTTATTTGAATTTCACGGATGACTAGCAATGTGGAGCATTTTTTCATATACTTATTTGCTTCTTAGTTTTGTCCTCTGAGAAGTGTGTATTCATCTCAGATGTCCATTTCTGAATTGGGTCTTTAAATTTGAGGGCCCTGTTATATCTTAGTTCTTTACATATTCGAGACAGCAGACCTCTGTGTGAATGCTTATTAGTTAGGATTTTTTCAAAATTGGTGGGTTGTCTTTTCACTCTGTTGACAATGTCTTTTGACATGCAGAAGCTCCTTAAGAAGAGTTGATCCCAGTTGTTGATTCTTTCAAGTGCTTCCCATGTGAATATATGTTTGTTCATGAGCTCTTTACTTACCCCTATGTCTTCAAGAGTTCCTCCTACTTTCTCTTCCAGGAGATTGAGTGTTTCTGTTTTAATGTTTAGATCTTTAATCCATTTTGACTTTAACTTAGTGCATGGTGATAGAGCTGGGTCAAGTTTTAGTTTTCGGCATGTAGAAAACCATGTTTTCCAGCACCATTTGTTAAAGAGGCTATCTTTCTTCCAGTCAGCATGTGTGGCCCCTTTATCGAAGATTAGGTGGCTGAGTGTGATTGTAGATGTCTCTGCGACTTCAAATCTATTCCACTGATCCTCAGGTCTATTTTGTTGCCAATAGCATGCTGATTTTATCACAGTGGCTTTGTAGTATAATTTCAAGTCAGGAATTGTGACGCCTCCTGCCTTGTCTTTATTGGCCAAGATTGTCTTTGCTATTCTAGGTCGTTTGTGGTTCCAAATAAATTTTAAGAATGATTTCTCTATGTCTGGGAGGTGTGTTGGTGGCAGTTTGATAGGGATTGCAATAAATCTGTACAGCAATTTTGGGAGTATGACTATCTTCACGATGTCGGTTCTTCCTATCCAGGAGCATGGAATATCTTTCCATTTTCTGAAATCCTCTATAATCTCTTTTCTTAGAGTGTTGTAATTTTCCGTGAAAAGATCTTTGACTTCCTTGGTTAAATTAATCCCAAGGTATTTCATTTTCCATGGTGCTATTGTAAAAGGCATTGTGTCTAGTATTCCCCTTTCAGTGTGCTTATTATCGGTGTAGAGGAATGCTATTGACTTTTGAGTACTGGTTTTGTATCCTGCTATGCTACTGAATTTCTGTATCAGTTCTAGTAGTTTCTTGGTGGAATTTTTGGGGTGTTTCAAGTAAAGTATCATGTCATCTGCAAATAGTGATAATTTAACTTCTTTACCTATTCTTATTCCCTTTATTTCTCCCTATTTTCTAATAGCTGTTGCTAAGGATTCCAGGACTACATTGAGTAGGAGGGGTGATAGAGGACATCCTTGTCTTGTACCTGATTTAAGAGCAAAAGACTTCAGTTTTCCCCATTTAGAATTATACTATCTTTTGGGTTGTCATAGATCACTTTTATCAAGTTAGAGTCCATCTATTCCAATTTTCTATAAGACCTTGAACATGAATGAGTGTTGGACTTTGTCAAAGGCTTTCTCTGCATCAATTGAAATGATCATGTGGTTTTTAGATTTCAGTCTATTAATATAGTGTATTACATTTATAGTTTCAAATATTGAACCATCCTTGCATCCTTGGGATGAATCCTACCTGGTCATGGTGTGTGATCTTCTTGATGATTTGCTGTATTCTATTTGCTAGGATTTTATTGAGGAGTTTTGCATCTATGTTCATGAGGGAGACTGGCCTGTATTTCTCCTTTTTGGTTGTGTCTTTCCCTGGTTTTGGAATTAGTATTGTGCTTGCCTCCAGAAAGGATTTTGGGAGGACTGTTTCTTTTTCAATTTCATTTAAGAGTTTGTGGAGTGTGGGGATTATATCTTATATAAATTTCTTATAGAATTCAGCTGTGAATCCATCAGGACCTGGACTTTTCTTTGTCTGTAGACTTGTTATTATGTTTCCTATTTTATTGGCTATTATTGGCTTATTGAAAGTTGTTATATCTTCTTGATTCAGTTTTGGTAATTGTATCTTTCGAGGAATGTGTCCATTTCTTCTGTGTCTTCTATTCTGTGAGAATATAGATTCTCGAAGTAACTATTGATAATCTTTTGAATTTCCACTGGGTCTGTGGTGATTTCACCCTTTTCATTCCTTATCGCTTGTACTTGAATTTTCTTTTGCCTCTTTTTGATGAGGTTGGCTAGAGGCTTATCAACTTCATTTAGTTTTTCAAAGAACTACCTTTTTGATTTGTGGATTCTTTGAATTGTTTTCTTCATCTCAACTGAATTAATTTCTGCTCTAATTTTTATGATTTCTTCCCATCTTTGCGCTCTGGGTTTCGTTTGCTCTTCTTTTTCTAGTTGTCGGAGGTGTAACATTAGGGTGCTAATTTGTTCCCTTTCTGTTTTCCTAATGTGTGAGTTCATAGTTATGATTTTCCCTCTAAGAACTGCTTCCGTCGCATCCCATAAATTCTGGTAAGTTGTACTTGAATTTTCATTGATTTTTAGATATTGTTGAATTTCATCTGCGACCCATTGATTGCTGAGTAGGGTGTTGTTTAGTTTCCATGAATTTAGTGGGTTTTTCTGGTTTCTTTTGTCATTTATTTCTAGTTTCATTGCACTGTGGTCAGATAATATGCATGGGATAATTTCTATTTTCTTGCATACACTTACATTTCCTGGGTTAAATTATTAAGCCATCTAGAGAATACGAGTTCTGTGTTCCCTGCACATTCCATTATTGCCATGTTCTTGATGATCAGTCACTTTCCTCTGGATCTGCTATACTTTCTGTACAAGTTTATGTGTGGGATTTGGGGAAGATGAAAAATTCCACAGTAAATGGAGAGATTTTCTTTTAACAGTTCCAGTTTGCAATAAAGCTCATCAGTATGAGCACAGTAAGGAAAATCTCTAGGAGTTAGGGCTAAGCACAGCTGCTTATAATGCATGAGTCTTTGCAGTGGCTAGTAGATGGATTAGCTACAACAGAATGATTTTGAAGGAACAGGCGCTGAGGAAATTATATAGCAAGAGGAAAGAGTCAATGTCACAGGTAGCAGGTAGTTCAACCTAAGCCAAGGGCCTGGCAATGAGAGAAAGAATAAATGAACAGGCGCAAATGGAAATATAGAACTCAGATCTTCCCAGGGCTTTACATTTTGAAAATTGCTTTTTAAATAAAATTTTACTGAATCCCCACTGTAAGCTAATAAGGTAGGCATTACAATTATTGTCACTTTCCATGAACTGAGACTGAGGGACTGATAAACATGTTTGAACCCTGGTTGTTAAATAGGAAACCAAAGTTTTGCTGGTCCAGTGATTTACAACCCCTTTTTGAAATGCCTTGTAAATATTTTGTTGGTAAAAAATGGTAAAAATCAACAATGATATTCTTAGAAGAAAACGTGATCACATGTGATGCTATTTTTATAATGAGATGGACAGAACACACACAGAACTGGAGAGCTCAGGGAGGCTCTTCCCCATGTGACTGAGCTGCAGTCTGTGTATAATGTCAGTGAAAGTTCAAGAGAATGACATTACACCTCAGCAGTTATAGAAGTAATACAATTTAAAGAATGAAGGGGAATAAAGAAAATACATACATGACAATAACTTTCAATGAGTTTTTTATTTCTTCCTTTGTGTTTACATGTGAAAAGTACAACATTATCTTTATGGTTTTGCTCAATGGAGAAGCCATGGTGTACAATGATATAATAGAACTGGAAAGGGAAGGTTACTACTTCATGAATAAACATTTTTAATAAATTTTTCCTTCAATTTCTCTATGAGGTACCACTTGCCAGTACATACATACAAATTCTTTTGGCTTCATAGACATCGTATACTGTCTAGCTCTTATGATGTTTCAAAAATTGTCTTCTTTATTAAGAGAGGTGAGCTTAAGCATGGTCTTGTGGTATGACTTATTTCAGTCTGCAACAATTCATTAACTACTTCACCAATTGCCTTAAGCTAGGTGCCACAATGAGGTAGTAAGTATCTTCAACCTGTTGTGTCTTCTGTTCTGTCTTATACTGTAGGAAGATGAAACTTCATTGGAAAGACCTACAAAAATGTAAGTATCTTAAGTATGCACATGGTCCAATGTAACTTAAGAAGACAAGCCATTTGGATATTTTGGCTGGGGTATAGCTCAATGGCACAGAGCCTGTCTGGCAAGCTCGAAATCCTAAGTTTGATTACCAGTTCTAAATAAAAACAAACAATTAAGGCTTCTTAAATGCAATGAACTCTGGATGTTGGAAGTAGAGGTTAAGACTAGAGGTGAGAAAGTAAACCACACAGCATTATTCACATGTAGAATCTAAAAGAGTTAACCTTCAATGTTGAGTATAAAGTAGTTGTTACTACAGACTGGAGAAAGTAAGAGGAAGCGGTGATAAAGAGATGCTGTGTAAAGGTACAAAGACATAGACAGAATAAATTCTTGTGAGGGCTGGGGAGATGGCTCAGTGCAATAAGTGCTTCCCTGGCAAGCACAAGGGCCTGAGTTCAATCCCGGTTCCGAAAAAAAAAAAAAAAAAAAAAAAAAAAAGAATAAATTCTGGTGTACTATGATGCAGTAGGGGAAATTTAATTAATGATAATGCACTGAACATTGCAAAAGACTTAGGAGAAGATTTGTACTTACTATAAAGAAAAGATAATAGTTTATGATGCATATACTAATTACTCTGAGTTAAAATACTGAACAATGAATACATGAATCAAAACATCACACTATCATAAATATATAAAAATATTATGGATCAACAAAAGAATAAACATCTTTAATAAACAAAATAAAGGTGTAAAAAGGCAACTGAGGGGAGGGTGACAGCCTGGCTTCATGTACAGCACCAACCTAAAACCAGGAAGATCTTGTGCAGAAGGTGAGACCACTTGCTCTGCTGCTATGGGTGCAGCCCCATGGCAATGTTCTATTATATATTAAAGATAGCTAGACTTTAGGATTTGATTTAATCCCTTATTTCTTTGAAACTCCCTAACCATCTGTTATAAACCATTGCTATACATGCAACTTCTATGAGGAGTTTATATATCACTTTACAGCGTGTCAAACAAGTTATTTCATTTGTCCCTTACAGCAGTCTGTGAAATAACATGGAGACAGACCAAGTGTAAGCTAGAGGAGCAGTAAGTAGAGGAACTCTCCAACCCAAATCACATTGATTCTAGTCTTTAAGATACACATGTACATTTTTTACTACTAATTTACATTCACAAATGATATTATCAAGGTCCTCTAAGATTGTGATATAAATCTAGCATTAGGAATTTTTACATTATGTCCTGAGCCATTTTTTGTATTTGGCACATTTAGTAATTATCCAAAAGTTTATAAATCAGTTCCACTGCTTTTTAGAATATATTACATACTCTTTTAAGATGGCTTCTAGGAGAGTTGGCTTGACTGCTAATATCTCAGATTTCTTTCTAATTACCATGCTGCTTGTTCCTCACCTAGTAGATTTATACATATTTATCCCTTTACGTACTCAACATCCTAGAAGTTTCCAACAAAATGAGTTTTCTGGGGAACTAAAGCTTACTCTATACAGCAAAATTTAAAATCTGATAGAAATTTATCAAGATTCTAAATGTCTAACACAGAGAAATTTTAACCCCTATACCCGTGGCAGCAAAGCTATGGCATGTGTGCACAGCATGCTGTTTGTACCATTGAAAACTCTAGACTTTCACCATCACTATCCTATACCAATGGTGCCCAACAAACTTCACTTTTCAACTTATTGTGGTTTTAGAATTTTCCTATTCTTCACTCTATTAAATGATTTAGAGTAACAGTTGTCTCACATGTAGTAGAACCCTTTTGCCATTCTAATTGCTGGTCAGACAGGTAAGTAATTATATATATATATATATATATATATATATATATATATATATATATATATATATATATATATATATATATATATATATATATATATATATATATATATATAATTAGTGCTATCCCTTTGTTGTTGGGATAGAATAAGAGGACTCAGTGGATTAGAAATTTGTCCCTATATCACAAGATAACCTTCCCTCCTTTTGGGAGTCTAGGCTGCATTTGGGATGTTTGTGGTTTTGCAGTAAAGGACCTGTAAATGGTTATTTATGGTGAAAGTAATTGTATTTGATTTTCAAAACCCAAAATTTGTATAGTTTTACATTACAGTCAAAATCAGATAACCAGTAAACTATCAATAGCAATAGTAGTTTGTAATATCCAATTTTATCCCTTAACTTTTAGTTCATTGGTGGGAGAAAAGAACTGAAAATATTTAATACAACTTTGTAAACACTCTATCTTAATCTTGAGTAATACTCCCTATTTTTGTTTTAGCACTTATTGTTTCTCTTGATCATCACAATCTTATAAGTATAGCAGGATAGCATCTTTTATCAATTCGTCAACAACATACAACATAACTGAGAAACAAAGGGATGATATTCAGAATAACTTTGGTACTCCAAAAACTCAACAGCAAAAAAACCATTAAAAATGGAAAATTAACATAAGCAGACATTTCTCAAATGAAGACACAAATTGATAACAGGTGATAAAAATGCTCACAATGTCACCAATCATCAGGGAAATATAATGAGATTTCATCTCAGTCTGGAAGAATGCTATAAAAAACACTAAAGATAACAATTGTTGGTATGGATGTGCAGAAAAGGGAACCTTTGCACACTATTGCTGGTAATGTAAATTAAAAGAGCCACTACAGAAAATAGTAAGGAGGCTTTGCAAAACATGAAAACTATAACTGCCACATGAACCAGCAGTCCCTTCACTGGCTAAATATCCAAAGGAAATGAAATTAATATATGGAAGAGATTGTATTGTTTGAAAATAAAAATGGTCTTCTCCTTCATCCCACCTATAACCTGAGAGGTCAATGGATCAGCACCTGTTATATGCCAGCACTGGATTGGGTATTTTCCAATATCTCTAAACCTTATACTACCTTACCAAAGGAAGTATCATTATTATCTTAGTATAATGAGGAAATTTAAACTGAGAGAGGTTATGTGACTTACCCAGGGTTATGAAAGTAAATTGATAGAGTTTGACTTTGACATTGCCCTGTATAATTTTAAATTCCATACTTTCTTTAACCCAAACAGCTAAAAAAAAAAAAAAAAAAAAAAAAAAAACTATGAAGAATCTGCTTGTTTTTAGACAGGTTATCACTATGTAGTCTAGGATGGACTTGAACCCTGTAGAGTCCAAGCTGGGCTGCAATTTGGAATCCTCCTGCCTCAGCCTCCCAAGTGCTGGGACAACAGGTATGCACTACCTTTCCTAGCCAAATAGTTTCTTGATATCAGCTGATTTTTTTCCTTTATGTATGTATATTTCATCCATGCACTGGAATATTTACTCTACTAAGTCTGGGCTTTGTTTTTGATCATTTCTGAATTTTGATTGTACGGTAGGGATGGGGAGATCGGATTAGATTCAAAGCACTAAATTGGATTGTGAAAACAAGCTTTGAGATAAAATATTTATGTCACAAATATATTTTTCTTCTCAAAAATAGATTATGGTATAAACTTACATTTTTAAAGATCACTGATAAAATAAAGTACAATACAAGCCAACGTTTTTATGATTTATGTGATAACTTTTTTTCTTTTGTACAATAAAGAGATTTAAATGTGTGGCTTGGAATATAAAATTCCACTTTTGGAAGCACGCATTTCAGCCTTTAATATCTGTTGATTTCAATGTAGCTTATTTTTAAAGAGATGAAAGATATTGGACATTCACGGAGAGAATGAAATTGCTGTATTTACAATAAGTGAGCATCTTCTTAAAGGATACTGTGAAGCCGTCATGAGAAACACATTCTTTTTGCATTTCCTTTCAAAGAAATCATATTACCCAGCAGATTAGGATCAAAATATAGCACATTACTAAGTCAATCTTCTTACTCTTCTGGCAAAATGTAACATAATGATGTACTGTATTTCATCTATAAAGATGATACTACAAAGCTTATGGAAGTAGGCTAGGCCCATGACTTATTTTGCTGCATGTAGAATAAATCTGGACAAAGCTCCCTTCTGTCCAATACATCAAGTGATACAGCACAACACAAGGTTCGTTAGACCCCTGGCTGGCAGTATACAGAATTCAGCATGGATGGGCCCCAAATACCTAACCTAATGCATCACAATAGTAGGTTCACTACTGGGGATATATATTTTAGGCAGTGGTAAAATGCAACCAGGATTCCTAAGTCTATCACAAAGCAATGCTGGTACTCTATGGTTTCAAGAAAATCTCCCTACAATTGTGAATAAGTTAATGACAAGATATGTACCTTCAAAGTCAGCTGCGGGACATGATCAAGAAAAAAATTAGGATGAGTTATTCTTTCTAAATTACATTAAAGGTCTAAATGTATTTTGCTACCTAGTACTGGATTGCTAAGTACAAAGACAGGGAATTAATACTGCTGCCAATGCTACAAACCATTGTATATACATTTGATTTTGTATTTAGCAACAAGGAAGAATTGCTTTGCTAGCTAGCATTCCTTTTTCCAGTTCTAGGGAGGGTAGAGAAGAGGCATAGTAAGGTTAGGAAGATGCAAAGACAATTTGTGATTAAAATAGTATTGATTTAGAACCCAAGTGGATATCTGAAGGCCCGCTCAGGCTGTTGAGGACTCTTAATCATATGCTTTCTGCCCAACTGCTCTGTTTTCTCTCAACAGTTATTTCAAACCTCTCATGACAAGAAGCCAGAAAAACCACAGATTTGGTTAGCCTTTGAAATTACTGTATCCTTTGTTAGAAATAAACTTTATATTTTGTTTCATCAAAATCCAATTCATCTTCCAAAATCCGCCTCAAATGTTACCTCTCATTCATGCATGTGTCCCAAATCTGAGTGAGCCGTTGTGCATTTTTCTTCAAGAGATGAAAGGAATTTACTGCCCATTTTGTGGCTTCCTCAGTGCTCTAATTGCAGTCATATAACCTTTCCATATAAATACTTCCTACCTGTGAGAATTGCTTACTATGAAGACTACCAGTTTCAAGAATTTAATTTTTTTTTAAACCAGGGATTGAACTTGTGACCTTACACTTGCCAGGCAGGCACTTAAGCCGCTAAGCCATCTCTCTAGTCCTGAGTTTCAAGAACTAAGCAACCATATCATACTCATTTCAATGTCCCGAGGTGTAGTATAATACACTGTACTGTGCAAGTAGGTGCTTAATAAATGTCTAATTAAAACACCGTTCTCGTCTTCCTTTCAATTATATTTACTATTTTTTTCACGGCTTAATCCTAATCCCTTCTGCCATAACTACTCTATAAAAGCTGTTCTCTTCATTATCAATGACATGCTTTCTTACTGAAGTAAATGACCAGATAAAGCACTCTTTCCACTAGGCTTGTAAGATATAAACATAGAGCTGTAGCATTAGATATTTTTGGCACCTTGTAGGGAACACCTGCCTGAAGAATGGGGACAATGCAAAGGAAAGCAAAGCTGAGATAGTGATATGACATCATCTAAGCCCCAAGGCTGAGCCATGTTTTATGTCAAGATCATTGGGGACTTTGACGTTAAATGAACCAATAAATCCAACCCACCTTTTTCTTTTAAAAGAAAATTTCAAGACAGCTTTGGTCAGTTATCTGACATTTATAACTGTCATAGTGCTAACCTAGTTGATGCTCTCCATATCTGTATTTCCAACTCAGATATATTTCCCAAGCTCAGACTGCTCATAGGTTTTCTTTTCTTGGATTTCGCAGAGGTACCTGAAATTCAACCTGTCTTAAAGCCTCGCAGCAGTCTCTTGGCAAATAATATAGCATCTTGCAAGAAACCTGGGTAGCTTCCTTAACTTCCCTTTTCTCTCACTTTAATCAATCAGGTTCTATTATGCCCACCTACTAACTAAATCTGTCTACTTATGTTTCTTTAGCTGATGCCCTAATTTGGGTAGTACCACTATTCCTTTCATGTAGCAGTTGTAGCAGTCTCTTGACTGCCTACATTCTCCCAATTTTATCCGCTTTTTCAGTATCATGTGTATGTGTTACACCACTACATGCTTATCATAACAAGCCCCACAATACTGAACTACAAAAATAACCAAATATCTCCCTTCCACTCATCTCCTTTCCACCTGAGGTAAACAGTATTTACTGTTTGATATTTCTCTTCACAGCTATTTCTTAAAAATTAACATTTTTGGTGTCTGAAAATCTTTCCATTTTTATGCAAATGGAAAGTCATATTACATAGGTTATTCTGGAATTTGCTTTTACTTTAACCTTACAGTAGAATGTGGGTTTTCCTTCAGGTCTATTCATAGAACTCCAACTCATTCCTTTCAATAATTGCATAATATCTAATAGTATGGCAATATCAAAACTTATTTGACAATTTATTTACACATCTAAAGGTCATCCCTCCTTTTGCCACAGGAAAAGTGTTGTAGTGAACACCCTTATAGTATATACATGACCATATACCGGTATTCTCATATTTAGATAATTTCCAAAATATAGCCCACATTTAATTTTACAGAAGTTTAAAATTCAAATCAGCTGTAATAATTTATTCTTTCTCCAGCAACATACATATGAGATGTTCTACCATTTCTTTAGCATAGAATACTGTTACATTACAAAATTGTTGCTAATGAATTTAGGTATGTGTAACAAAGTGTCACACCATACCCATTTTATTTCATTTAAAATTTTACTCTAATGTATTTATTTTAAGATGCAGGGGCATGCACATAGTAAGTAATTCAAGATAGGAGCACATGGAAATGAAATCAGCTTCTGCCAATGCCAGCCTCAAAAACTTGTTTTGCTTTGTTTTTTTAACCAGTTACAGGTTTTAATGATTTAATCAGTTCCTAAGTAAAGAACATTTAAGTAATTTCTTCTGTTGTGCTACTACAAATCATACATCAAAGAATATTTGTGCTGATAATTATTTCCCATGTAAGAGTATATCTAGATGCAAGTGAAATTTCTGGATTGGATTACAGGTATTTAGCACTTAAAGATCTGCTATGTAAACTGTTCTCATCATTGATCTTGTGCTTCCCTGCTGGCTTTTGGATAGTTCCTAAGCCTCATAAAATGGATTCCAGAGCTCTGCCTGATTTGAACCCTGCTAGGCAGCTCTTTTATTGTCACTTTCCTTTTAGATCTCTACACTCTAACAACAAAAAACTTTTCTCAACTTCTTAAATCAGCTGAGCTCCTTTCTTGCTCTAAGCTGATTCACATATATAGTCTCTCTAGCAGGTGTACTCTTCCTTCTTCATCTGACTAACTGCCATTTTCCATACTATAGCTTTGATGTTTTCCCCATAAGATGTTCCCTGACCTCCCAATCTAGATTAGGCTTCAGTATGCCCTAAAGAATCCTGTGTTGCCCCATGGTCCAACTATTACATTGTACTAAAATCAGCCATTGTGAGTTTGGTGAGGGTAGGGTCCAATCAGTGAGTCCCTAGTGTTCACAACAATGATCAATACACAGGTAGTACTTAGCAGACAATTATTGAATGAATGAAAAACAAGAACAAAAAAATAAAGGAAGCTGTAGGTATTCCTGCTTTACCTTTCAGTACACGGAGGTCCTGAAGATAAAACGAACACAATCTAAAGGAAGCAGGGTTGCATAAGTAATACAGTACAGAGCAGACAGGTGCCTTCTATTTATCTTTCCATCTGTGGCTACCACTCATATTTTGAGGAGCTAGACATAAAGGAGCAGATACTTCACCACTTAGCCAATGGATGAAAATTCCTAGCCTTCATGTCTTGGAATCATTTGCATGCTCTTAATCTTTACTGAGCCTCCTCATGGATGCTAATGAAAAGTTTCATTGAACATCTGAATTGAAACTGAGTACTTAATTACTTAATTATAACTAGCCTGGCTATTATCATTATATTGCAGAAATCAGAAATAGGACCACATCATATCAGAATTGGAGGAAAAGAAGCATCTTGTAAGGCCCCAGGGTCCTGGGAGATGGCTCAGTGGAATAAGCACCTCCCTGACAAGCTCAAGGACCTGAGTTCAAGAAGCATCTTGTAGTTTAACATCTTTTTATGCACTTATGAACATGAGGAATATGATATGCTATATTTTCATCAATAATAGCACCTATGTCACTAAGATTTTCTCAGTGGGTAGAATGTAGAATGGTTGGAATTCCTAGGGAAAGTCATACTTTGAAAATATGCCTATTAAGGTTTGCCTAAAGTCATGTTGTTAGCCTAACTACCAATGGCAGAAATGGATTGAAATCTTGGTTTGCAGTTCACTGCCTTCCCTGATACTAAGAAACAAGTAGCTAGAAGCAGTTTGAGAGTGGTACACTAGAAGAACGTTTAGGATAATTAGGCAACTGGGTCGCTCAATGTCTTTAGGTAAATAAGGGGTTTATTAAAGTTGCCTTACCTTTACAGTACTTCTGAACTTGGGGTGGCATATTTATATTTTACCTTACTTGATTCTGAGCTGCTTATTTATTTACTTACTCATTTTGATGGGGTCTTGCTATGCTGCCCAGCTTGGCTTCTGACTTCAGCCTCCCATTAGTGGGCACAACAAGTGTGTGCCACCACACACAGACATTGCTTATATGGTTTTTGTTTTTTTTTACAATGAGGATATATTCTTTTCGTCATTCAGATATTTTTAAGTTGCTTAAAATTTTACTTCTATACCCAGTTGAATTTAGGCATCAGATACTAAGGACAGGAATTTGTTAGCTATAGCAAACACAGAACCCAGAGTGGTGTTATACTAGATATTCTAAAGTAGCTGGCCTTCTAAAAAGCTTGCTAACTAAGTGTCAGTGGTGAGAGATCATTTACTGCAGGGCTAGGTCCATCAAGGAAAACATATCTTTAAAGTATATTTTGGAGTATGAGCAAGATAAGGCATTTTGGCTCACCTAATATCATATTTGATGTAAAGCCACTCTTGCCAGAGTGTTCTGCTGTGGGCACTTAAGCTATCAGCATCCACAGTCAGCAGGCAACCTTGGTTATTCTATGTCTGAAATCAACTGTCCTCTTCAAGTCCACATACATGGTAAGCTTTCATAAGCTTCAATTCTGTCTTGTGAAGAGCTGTTGAAACTCCACCAACCCTCAGAATCATTCCAGTCTCCCTCATATAATGATAGCAAGAAATACAAAAGCAATGTTAGAATGAGACAAATCTTCATTCTAGCTAATGGTTGTATGGACAGAATGTCTGTTTTGATACCACAGGATTTCAGGCTGTACCCTATTTCTCTATAGTTTTGAATAAATGAAACGAACAGGACATTTTTCAATCTTAATGTGCTTAAACCTCTACAGTAGGAAAAAATGTGAGCTTTTTGATATGATGAAAAGAAAGGAAAAATACACAGAAGAAAATGTTCCAAGATATACTGACAAAGAGGGACGTATATGTACAGCCAGCTAAACAGACTGACAGATTGACACAGGGAAAAGTGAACACATAATCAATAGCATGTAGCAGACTAAGTACCTGCTTAGGCAAGTGGAGGGACCAGGGTTCAACCCCTGCTATGATATGTCACACCAGCCCCACCCCTGGGTGTGCTGAGCCAGCCACAGTATCTGAACGTGATGGCGGACACCTGTAATCCCAGAGCTAGGGAGGCTGAAAACAGGAGAATAATTATGAGTCCAAGCTGCACAATGACACCATGTACCAAATACATACAAAAATAAATAAATAAAATGAATGGTATGATGAGGTAGGCCACAATTTAAGGCTTAGAATCTTCTTAATGGCTTAAACAGCATCAGTGAGAACACAATCAGGCAATTTGGCTGAAAAAAATCATTGACGAAATTATAATCTTTGTCCATGAATTAATTAATATCGAGGTACCACATATGTCTGGAGATGATACTAGTATGTTCATTTTCCAGGGAAAACATAGTAATGGCACTTAATATTTCCACGTATCTATAACTTTTGGGCAATATAATAATTATGGGGCAAGTGAGATTGATTATCTCTCCTATTTTTAGATCGAAGAAACAAAAGCTTAGAAGAATGTGACTTGCATGAATGGTACAGCACAAATGTCATCAAATTGGGGTCCATAAATTAAGGTACTGAACCTAGGGCCTTTTCTATTATACAGAGCTCTACTTTAAAACTTACTAGCATGGAAACTAAAGGGTAACAAGAAATGGAGAAACAGTCATATTTTGATTAACTCCAGAAAATGCCTCAATAGGAACAAAACATATTGTTATAATAATCCTGGTAACATGTAAAATCATCTCCTTGGGATTCCTGGTTTATGTAACTGATTTGAAAACTTCTTCACCTCCTGAATATGTTGTACATTTCACTGAAATTACTGGAAGAGAGATGCACAAGCAAGCCATACAGAGCCATTATTCCCTCAGAAACACAGCAAAAGGATGGGCCTCAATGGGAAATCCTGAGAGATTTTGGGAACTATGACCGTAAACCCATGAAGTAATCATGCCTGCCATATAGAACAATCACCTAAAGGCCTTGTGTAATTGGCACAAATAAAATTAAATATATGTGGAATAATTCTAGCCAGCTAAAGATAGTAGCCATGAATAAGTCCCAAGAATTATATTGGAGGGGAACTGCTCCTGTGTTTGAGATTCCTGTTTATCTAATTAATTCCTTCATTTCTGGAGCAATTAGAACAAAGACACTGAGATAACTCCAATCATTTCTGCACTTGATCATAGTCAAAAGGCTGAGAAGTGCTTCCAATTACTTCCAAATGGTGGGTCAGAAAGACTGGATCCACTCTGATTATGAGCACTGATTCTTTGGTAAGGAAAAATATACTAATCCTATGCTATGCTCTAATCGACCAGTTTGCCAAAGAAATAGAAAAATAAGCCTCTACATCTTGATTTATTCTTGGTAAATCTATTCAGGCTCTGAAGGAACATCAGATTCTTTCTTTTGTATAAGTGTTAGTGAATCATTAATTTTCTTCTCCCACAGGGATTTCTAGAGTTTCTTAAGGCTAACATCTATAGTTTTTAGATAGGAAATTGAAATAGAAAAACTTGCCAGGCATGGTGGGGTATGCCTGTAATCCCATCACTCAGGAGGCTGGGGAATGAGGATCTCCATGAATTCAAGGCCAGCCTGGGCTATTCAGTGAGTTCAAGTCTACACTGAACTACATAGTATAACCTTGTCTCACAAAACAGGATAACAAGACTTGGTATGGTGGCATGCACCTGTTATACCAGCTCTTGGGAGGCTGTAAACAGGTGGAACACTATGAGTCCAATCTACGGAGTGAGACCCTGTACACCCTTGTAGAAACTTCCCTAAAATGATACCGAAAGAAAGAAAAAGAAAGAAAGAAAGAAAGAAAGAAAGAAAGAAAGAAAGAAAGAAAGAAAGAAAGAAAGAAAGAAAGAAAGAAAAAGAAAGAAAGAAAGAACAAAACAGAATAACAGCAAACAAGCAAAGAAACAATCCAAACCAAGAAAATAATATCTGATCATTGATTTCACAATTGTTTGACAGCCTTTGTCGTACTGGTCTGGTATCAGGTAAAATCCTAGAACCCATTTTCTTTCCCTACTTTGTTTCACACTTAACCTGTTGCCCATAGACATATCTGCTCTTATATAAAACTAAACTATAAGCTTGGAGTCCTTTCCTCTTTGCTGGGACAGAATACCCAATACTCACAACTTGAAGGACAAAAGATCTGGTTTGGCTCAGTTTGTAAAGATTTCAGTACACAGTTGGCTGGCTTCAAGGTAGGTCTGCGTGGCACAGGGGTGTTGTGGAGGGGTGGATGGAGCCTGGGAGTCAGAAGCAGAGTGGGCAAAGGAGCCAGGGAGGAAACACGCCATTCCTCACCACTCCTCTAGTGACTTGCCTTCATCAACAGGAGATGGCCCCCAACATCACTCTTAGCTATAAACTCATCACAGAACAAGTCCACTCATGAGTATCCCTGCTGGCATGACTCAATCTCATGCCCTGAGCCCCACAATTACAGCGTGAGAGTTTATGGGGACTTCTAGAGATAAACTTTACGATGAATCATCTTTGCTCTCCTAGTGATTATACTTCTTAAATGACAGTGGAATAGTTTGGAAATTGAAGCAAAATGGAAGGATAGCAACAGATTTTTAAAACTTGTACAAGAAAGTAAGACTGATATTTTCTGCTCTCTTTTATACCAGCTTCTAATTTTGTTTTTCTTCTTGTTATGTTTTTTGTTTTTTTGAGACAGGGTCTCACTGTATAGTTCAAGCTGTCCCTAAACTCACTACATAGTCCTGGCTGGCCTTAAACTTGTAGCAGTGCTCCTGCCTCAGCCTTCATGTGCTAGGATTATAGGTGTGTGCACGACCATGCCCAGCTTCTCATTTTGTTTTTTGAAAAATGTTTTCTTCTGAAATTTCTTAATTATTCAAGGTAAATCACTTTTTCTTTAAAATTTGCAAAGCAAACTTAAGAAGGATAGCCAAACTTTATTTTTTTTTTTTTGATGCAGGGTCTTACTATGCAGTTTTGACTCATAGTGATCCTCCTGCCTCAGTCTCCCTGGCACTAGGATTATAGGCAGTCTGTTTCCACGTTCCAAGGCCAGCATGGCATGCAGTACTGGGAATGGAACTCGGTATCCTGCACCTGCAAGGCAGGTGATTACACTCCTGAGAAATCTCCTAAGCACAATAGCCAAATTTTTATTTCATCAAGTAGCCTTTTTCAAGTTAACACTTGATTTTTTTAAAAGTGTCTTCGAACAGGTTTTATTTCAACCCTAACTTACTCTACTCCGATTTGCCAATCCCTACCTCTTAACTCTGTTCAGAATAGTTTATAAGGTTGACACACTTCTTCAATGAGAAGTCCTTCACTTGTATAAAGGCCAGCCAGCTAACTGTTTAGAGCCTGTGATGCACCATGCACACTTAGATGTACCCACTTGGCTAACAGGCACCTTAAATTTAACAGGCATAACTGGCTTCTTGATTCTTACACCACACACCTCTTGACCACTCCTCCTATGTTCTTCCTTGTCTTAGAAATGAGAGTTTTATTCATTCACTGCCCTACATCCAAAATCAAAATCCTGGTGTCATTCTTGGTTCTTCTGTCACTCTCATATTCCTCATCTAACAATGAACAGAAGCAAGGAGATGAATTAGGGAGCCAGGGATCCAGGTAAGCAATAATGTTGCTTAGGCCAGGGTAGAGTCAGTGTGGATGTTTTCAACTGGACGGGTTCCTTCAAATGATCATCTTTGATAATCTCTCTGGAATCTATTTGAAATCACCTACACTGCCTCCACCCTGGCCTCAACCTCCCGGCTCACTGCCTCCTCATGAGTCTCTCTGGTTTCTGTTCATGGTCCCTGCACCTATTTACAATACAGTGGTCAAAAAGATTCTATTAAAATATAAGGCCAATTGTAGCACTTTTCTCCTACCACTCCTCCACATTCTCTGTCTCTTGCAGAATAAAAAGCAAGAATTTACAATGGTCCTCAAGGCTCTAGATTGGGTTTTCCTTTCTGGATTATTCTCTTTTCTTCTCCCTCCTGTTTACTATGTGATACCAGGCTCAGTGTTTTTTCTGGACACACTGAGCATTCTTCTGCTTTACAGCACTTATATTCTGTTTTGGCTTCCTTAGAAATACATGTCTCTGCCTTTCATTTTACATAGGAGGCTTGCAAAGTATTCACTTTTCACAGGGAATTTCCTCCAGCAGAGTTACAGCACACTGCATCACTCTCTCACCTTCCTTCTTTGCTATATTATTTTCTCACAGAACTTATCACCACTAACTTGGGTTATTGTCTGTCTCAGATCTAGATAGTTCATTGAAGGAACAAAAATATTTCTTGAAGGTCTATAATATACCAGATCCTTTTCTAGCCAGTGGGGATAGAAGGTAAACAAAGAAACCCACAAATATCCTTGTGGAATGCTTATTCCAGTGCTGCATAAACTATTATATTCCTTCAGTAAATATTGAAGAATGTATTGAATAGGCATAAATACAGTTAGCAGACTAACAAGAGTGGTACAAAATAAAGAGAAACTCAGATTAGCTCATTTCCTCTTAACTCAGTGGGGTATTTGCCACATCTAAAAAAAATTGTACTGTCATCTCCAAGGTGAAAGGCTGAACACCTTAATAAATCTCAGTGCCCTCAGACATTCTGTAACCCTAACTTCAAGGCACAGTGGCTACTTTCAGACTGCACTGAGGAATGACAAATACCTCCACTGCACGAAGCACTTGGCACTGGCACAAGGTGACTAGAGTCCAGTGATTGCCTGGAGTATTAGATTAGGAGAGAAGTAGATAAGAAGTGCTAAAAATTAATAAGACAGGTTTTAAGCTTCACTAGAGAGAGAAATTGTTTTCTATCAAAATAGAATAATACTACTATTAGACATAGTGGTAGCCAGATTCAGATAAAGTGGTTTGGGAAAGAAGGGAAAATTGTCTTCATGAAGAGTCAGCCTGGTGGCTCAATAAAGAGGTGAATCTTAAAGACATTTAGACTTTCCACCCGGAAAGGGAAGGAGAACCATGTCCACCACTGAAGGTGGCCTTGTTCATACCAACTCCTGTGGAAACGTGAGTTCTGAAGATTTGCTGGTATTAGAAACAGCTAGAGGAAATGTCAAATTGGGAAAGACCTACATGCATTGGAGGGTAAGATGATGAGGTGAACAAAGGCCAGTAATTCTCAGTTCCCAGATTCAACCCAGCTACAAGACTTCCAAGAAAGTTGCAGGGAAAATGGCTGCTAAGGAAAAGGACCCCACTGGCTAAGTTCTCCCTTCTAAGACTCAGTGCTACTGCCATCTCCTCTCATTATAAACCCTCCACACTGTATTGTTCTCTTTTGAATTAAAGGTCACTACCATGAATTCAATATTTTAAGATTTCATCAGGTTTACCTTGGACTTAGTGATGAAAACTTGGCCCTATCTCTCTCAGTCTCTCTCTGTCTCTGTCTCTGTCTCTTCCTCTCTCCCCCTACACAGCCTGCCTCTGTCTCCATCTCTGTCTCTCTCTCTTTCTTCCTCCCTGTGATTCTCTCTGCCCTTTCTCTCTCTGGCACACACATACACATAGACCTTCTCTGTTTCTTTCACATGGTACTGGGGATTTAAACCACAGCCTTCTCTCTTTTGATTTTATTTTTTGCTTTGAGACAGTGCCTCTCTAAGTTCCTAACTTGCCCAGGCAGGGCTCAAATTTGCAGTCCTCCTGCTTCAGCCCCCCAGAGAACTAGGATTACAGGTATGTGCCACTGGGCCTGGCTTCCATTTTTCAATAGCTGTCACCTTCTAGCCCAGCCTCCATAATTGGCTTTTATTCACACTGACAAATGACAGCTAAAAATCTCATTTTCATCTTTATGAAATCATATTGCTGTGTAACCCCCTCCAGACACATGCCATTGGCAGATGTACCCAGACACATGCTGTCTTTGAATCCAGATGACTTCACAGCAGCCCAGAGCTATGCATTCTATAAACGCCTGTGCCAAAATAGTATTCTATGAATTGACACAGTAATACTGAAATAGAGTGATTGAAAGACCCTGCCCTGGAGCTAGATCAACATTTTTCGTGCTACACAAAATGCATTCCTACTTAATTCAAAGCTATTACACCCATCATAGGAATGATTACTATTGGTGTGTAGGTTAAGGATCAGTCAACATGAGCAACTTACATTCCAAAAACTTACAATTGGACAAATACTTGGCCAGATACTAGGGTTATACAAAAATAAATGAGTCCTTGCCTTCGAGGCATTTACAGACTAGATCTAGATTTAAACACAGTACCAGATATCAATTGATATGATTATCACTGATGTTAACACATCATGTAAGTGCCAGCATGCCAAAATTCTCTCTCCATTCTGAAAATAGGACCAAAACTTCTTTTTTGCCCTAAGAGATGTGTGGTACTTCCAGGCTAAAGTAGGTCCTTAAGTAGGGTGGTACAAATAGTACCATGGCTCTCAGATATATTATGACAAGAATAAAGGTGTCTGGAGTTGGAAGAGGGAGAATTCTTCTATAGTTTCCTCTGTGTCACAGGATTGATCAGTAGGTTACAACAGAGAGAACTTCTGTGATGTTTGGAATATAATCAATATAAAAGATGATAAAGGATACTTTTCTTTTGTAGTTATGGGGATTCAATCCAGAGACTTATGTACTCTATATAAGTGCTTTACCAAGAGCTATAACCCTACCCCTGAGCCACCAACAAACATACACTATTTTTTTTTTGTTTTTTGTTTTTGAGACAGGGTGTTGGTTGTCCAGGCTTGGCCTCAAACTTGTGATCCTTTTGCCTCTGCCTTTTGAACACATAGAACTCCAACCCTCAGCTACCATACCTGGCAATGAAGGACATTTTTATTGCAAGATTACCTGAGTAGACTTACCATCTGCTCCTTCACTGCTTTTGCTTCTTTTGTTGCGGTGAACACGATTGCTGTCTTCTTCAGAGTAGGACTTCTCATTAGGGAAGAAGAAATTCAGCAAGGCCATCTGTAAAAGTAGTAACTATATGAGTCAAAGGTCAACCCTAGTCAGCCACACACACCAGAAAAAACCTACTTTTTTAAAGACAGTCTATTTCACCACAAATTCAGTGTGGCTAAAGTCTGAGTCTATTCTCCCCTCCACTGTAAGGTTCTTTATATTATTGTTCTGAATATGTTGGCATGAAATTTTGGTTAATCTTTGAATCCATTCTCTTCTGTCCTGAATATCTCATAGATTATCTTGCTAGGTCACATTTGTTCATAAATTTCTAGGGCTCAGATAGCTTAGCCAGAAATATCAACTTCCCTCACAGAGTAATGATGTCCACCTACACAAGCTGTGAGTGTGCTACTCCCCTACACTTCATTATCAGCTACCTGTGATGCTGCCACCTTCTTACCTGCTATGCTTTATGGCTTCTTCTACAGTGCTGAGCTCCCAGTACTGAGGTATCACATATGTCAGTGCTATTCTTGGTGTCAAAACAAAGTGCACAGGAAAAGCACAGTTATTATCCAGTTATTGTCTACCCTCTTAAGACTCCTCCTACAAATTATGAGGCCTATAGACCCATTTTGATTAGATTAAAAAGTTGATTACTTTTCTTATATCATTTAATAGTTATTAAGGAAACATTATCATTTTATACATAGTGTTCCATTTTTGGAACACCATATAACAATAGAAACTAATAAAATATTTTCTCATCAAATTCTCTTGTTTGAATTTTTGTAGGTAACATATATGAATTTCATGCAAAACATTCAAAACTTGCAACCTTTCTCATAAATGAGTTATCTTTCCTTATCTTCAACTATTGTCATATAATAATATACCTGAGTAAAACATAGGCTTGCTCTAAAAAGATAAGATTCATTTTAATATATGGTCCTCCACTGTCTCATAATCATTTCTCAGAATAATACAATGTGCTTCGTATATGAATGGGTCCAGTTTTACTAATGATAATTATAGTGAATCGTAGCTAAATTGAATCATAGTCCTTCAGCAGGAGCACTTCATTGGTGCAAAAACATGTACTTGAGGTAAACAGTAGACAGAGTAGTAGGCATAAGGGTGATTCTAATCCCAATTTTACTCCTTGCTACCCATGTAACCCTGGACAAATTACTCAAGTTTTAATTTACTCATCTGAAATCAGGATATTCATCATACTACTTTGCGCACAACAGAGTTGTAGGGTTAGCCTAGCAGCCAGCATACGACACATGCTCAGTAAATGTCTGCTATTAGAATTAATAATTATTTTAGATTACTTAATTTAGCTATTATTATTATTTTTTTTTTTGGTTCTGGGGATTGAACTCAGGATCTTGTGCTTGCCAGGCAGGTACTTATGCTGCTGAGCTATCTCCCCAGCTTGAGACTGCTTAATTTGGAACTTACAAAAGACAAAATAAATTGGCTTTTGTCTTGTAAGGTTAGTTCAAAAAATAACAATTCTAGAGGTTTTAAGGGTGCTGCATTTCTTATTGGTTGGGGAAAAAAAATGGGACGGACCCAAGAAAGCCCTAACATTCCAAACAAATTTTCATCACAACCCTGTGATTTATTTACTGTTTATATGGGACAATTACACATAATAGCTTTAACTTGTAAGATTAGCAACTTGTAGAATATAGACATGTATTAAACACTAAATCAATAAATGTATATATTTCATCCCTTGACAATCAGATTACTTATGTTGAACTATATGGAATTTCCACTTTTATAGGTCAAAATTGGTTCAAAATGAACAATTTCACAAGATTCAAAGGAGCAGAGTCTTTGAACCACTTGATAGCATATATAATGCATTTTTCCATACAAACAACATAATGAAGTTGGGCTAGGTGAATAGAAAGTTACATAATCCACGTATCAATAAACTAGTATACTAGTTGGAGTATAAAACAGCAGTATTTATAATGAAATCTGAGTCATACTAGACTGAAGAATTTTCTTGGCATTTTTGAATGCTGAAACTTATTGCACCTATTTTGGTGCAATCAATCTTAATTCAGTGCTTAATGAATATAGGCTATTTGCCTATAAATAAATATCCCCATCCAATATAATTTTGAGACTTTTATTATGACAATTACATTCCAGAGCAATATATGGCTTGCTAAAGAGGAGTTTAAGATTATGTAAGAACAAGAGGAGAAGCACTTAATGGAGACTGAAAGTCGATGAGCTTTTTTGGGAGAATGCTCTGTGCACATACTGAAAGATTTCAAGTATTTACAGGTTAGTGGCAACTAGAAATGGAATTCCAGAAAAAATGAACAGCACATTTAACGATTTACAGGAAAGAGAATTCAAGAACAAACAGCAGTTTTTGGAACTACAAGTAGCTTAGAATAAGTGGCCAGGAATGGAGAGAAATGAATCAACACTTGTTAAATATGTACTAGTATTAGATCATGTTAATGAATGTTTAGGAGCTTTGACTTGGTCTTACAGCAAGGGATTCTCTAAGCGTTTTTTTTTTTTTTTCCTAAATTTTTGTACCTTATGAAAATGAGATATAATTTACACATAATAAAAGTATATAAATTTTAAGAATACAATGAGACTTCACAAATGCATATACCTTTGTTAACTACTAGGTACAAAATCTAGACATAGAACATTTTCATAACTTCATAACCAGAATTTCTTCCTTGTGCCTTTTTTGTGGTACTGGGGATTGAACTCAGGCCCTTGCACTTGCTAGGCAAGTGTTTATTCTACTGAGCCATCTCCCTGGCCCTCCTTGTGCCTCTTCTAATCATTCTCCCTGTCCCTACCATAAGGCAATTGCTGTTCTAATTTCTATCAAATAGGATTTCCCCTTCTAGACTAAAATTATACAATGTTTGTCATACATTTAAAATGAATAATTTTAACATAATATCTACAAGATTCATTTTTACTTTTACTTATATCAGTCCATTCCTTTTTTTTTTTTTTTTTTTTTTTTTTTTTTTTTTTTTTTTTTTTTTTTTTTTTTTTTTTTTTTTTTTGTATTTTCGTTTTTAGGGAAAGGTCTACAGGGTGTTCAGGGTCTCACTACTAGATCTGACTCATGGTGATTCTCCTGTTTACAGCCCCTCAAGAGCTGGGATTACAGGCCCATGCCACTATGTTTAGTCCCAATTGCCATTTGAGTATGCACCCAGGCTGGGGGAGCGGGGTGTCTAGGCAAGCCCAGAGATCAAACCCCTGGCCCTTGTGCCTGCTTGCAGGATCTTTAATTCACTAAGCTATTTGGCCAACACTAGTCAATTCCTTTCAACTACAAGTAATACTTTATTGTATGGCTCTATCACTTCTTTTTACATGCATCCACCTGTTGATAGTAACTTGAGTTATTTCCAGCTTCCAGTTACTACGAATAAAGCTGATGTGAACAAGCAAGTATAAGTGTTTGAACATGTTTTCACAGAAACATCTATGACTTGAACCTCTGGATTATATGATATTGAGATAGGAGATAGGGCACATCTTAGACTGCCTAGGAATAGAGGGATGCAGAATCCCAGAATCTAGGCAGATCTGCCTCTGTAGGCTCTGCATGTAGAACTTCTTAGGGGTTTCTTTAAGGTTGTAGGTGGCATAAAAGGATGCAAAATCCACAAAGAGCTTGCTACCATGGCTTTCTCTCATGATATCATGCCCTGTGTTCCCTAAGTTATATTTTTATTTTGCTATTTTTCCTTGGCCCAAGTTTACACTGCAGAATGTTTCTCCCTTACCTTTCAACCTTCAATTTTAAAATAAACTTGGTAACAATTTTTAGCTTGTTTCACTCAATTATTTGAGATGAGAAGAACCTAGAAACTAACTCCAGAAGACCACACAAGCATATGAAAACCTGATAACATTTATTTGGAAGGGTATTTCTAAGAGGAGTTTTCTGATAACAGTGTTTGTTATAAGAAAGTATAAAGTGTTTTCCAGAGTGATTATACCATTTCACATGCCCACTATCAATGTATTAGAATGCCATTGCTCTGCATTTTCATCAACACTTGCTATTACCAACATTTTTACCTGTTCTGGTGGTTGTGAATCAGTGTTTAATTTACCCAGAGTAGCATCATTTTTGGCCCCTTCAAATTAGCTGATTATAATCTTCTAAAGCTAGTTGGACTCATGAATAAACACAATAAACAGGCAGTGCCTATTATTTTGAATGGTTTTTCCAATAAACAAGGGAATATTCTCTGGTGGTTTAAACATCATTGGTTTACTATTTTTTTAGCTACCATATGGACACTGAATTTGTCGTCTAACCCAGTTCTACATAAGTAGATTAATACAGTACAATGTAATTCCTACAGAAAAGGACATTAGGTCTTCTGTTTCATAACTGAAAAAATACAAATAGAGAAGATAAGCACTGGTAGCTGGCCACCACTACCAACTAAAATTCCAAAGTTCCTACTATGGTTTGTATCTAGATTACCCCTGAAGGCCTCATTTGGTCATAGATTTTTCAGAGGTGGATGAATTTACAGTGTTTAAGTGATTTGTAGTGCAATGCTGGGCCTAAGGACAGAGGGTGTGTGATCGCAGGGTCAGTCCACTCACTGAATTGACACCATCATAATTCCTGTAGACTAGATATAAGGGGTAGAAAGAGGCTTGTCTCAGTCTGTCTTGAGGATTTTGCTATTTTCAACCACTATGACCAGTTAGCCCCATGCCATGTGGCACCCTGCCTTTTTTAACTCTGAGTGTTGAGCATTTGGTCTCAGCAATGAGAAAAGTAACTAAGACAATACCTCTCACATTCTTTGTGCTGTCTCCTATGGGAGGTCTGGAAAGGGTTCTTTTACCTTCTGAAGGCCTAGAGGAGCTTTGGAGAAGAGCTAAAGGAGCTAAACTTCTACAGGGGCACAAACAACTCCAGCATCCATTTGTATTAGGAAATAGCTCCAAGTCCCTCAAGAAAGGAGAAGTCATGGCTAAGTACAGTATATTGGTAAGCCAAGTGTTCATGAGAAAATGACTGTATAGAAAAAGAGATTTTCTATTTACACCCCCTTTGAGTCTCAGTTGAAGATAGGAAAACCATCCTCTCCATAGCATAATGGTAAAGATGAAAAAATCAGTGGCAGCTGATATGAGAAATCTGGAATTCTAGCTTTAGCTTTGAATTCATTAGCACGGCCTCCAGAGGCAAGCACCAGAATATAAACAAAATAGCCTTCTCCTTTAGCATACTGCATTCTTAAAACACATAAGGGAGGAGGCATCAGGAATATTGGCCACTGCCAGGCATTTTGCTCAAGGGGGAAAAAAATCTAATTCTTTACACTTTATTAAGTGACTACACCCCTGTTTTTTATGGTAAAATTACATGGTAAACAGCACCTACAGATTATAGGGATCTCAGCTGGAAACAATTCATTAACAGTGAGCCATGAGGGATATAGCCATTATTGCTAGTGGCTTCAGATATTACTACAAATACATATTTCTAATATCAAACCCCACAACATTATTGGGTACTTCTTTTACATGACAGAGGATGAATTTAATTCATTTTCTACTTCATGGCTTAATACTTAATTACACTGGATGATGCATAGGAGATGACTCTTGAGGGAAGGGGATGCACCTCATCCATTTTGCATACATGGTATGTAGCCAACTGGCCTGGCACACCATAGCACCCAAATAAATATCTCTTGAAAGAATAACTGAATTCTCTTCATCCATCTGTGTTGCTTTACCTAAGACTAAGTAATTTATAAAGCACAGTAATTTATTTACTCATAGTTCTGGTGGATGGGAAGTCCAAGATCAAGACACAGGCAGGTTAAGTTCTCTGGTGAGGGTTATTCACTGCTTCCAAGGCAGTGCATTCTCTGGACAGAATACTGTGCCCTCCACATGGGGGAGGGCAGAAGGTAAGAGGGATAAATGCTGCATGAAGCTTCTGTCATTAGGGCCTTAATCCTATCAACAAGGAAGGGCCAACTTGGCCTAATTGCTTCTTTAAAAAAATGCACCATGTTATTAGC
The DNA here is from genome assembly GCA_004027165.1 of Ctenomys sociabilis. Taxonomy (NCBI): domain Eukaryota; kingdom Metazoa; phylum Chordata; class Mammalia; order Rodentia; family Ctenomyidae; genus Ctenomys; species Ctenomys sociabilis. The sequence continues at coordinate 49,252 of PVKA01001455.1, forward strand.
AACATATGACTTTTAGAGGTGGGCATGGCTATACTGTAGGAAGGGTATTATCAATTCATTTCTTAAACTCATGATTTTACTTGATCTTAACTGGTCCTACATTTAAGAGCTCAAACATGGCTAGCAGTAATGGCGAGCCTACTTTCAACGATAAACAACAGCCTTCAGCAGCACATGTGTCATAGGTTCATGAACACTGGGCTAAGGAGTCAGTATGCTACTGGTAAAGAATCAAGTGCACCCTCTTGCCTTCTTGTACCTCTGGAAGCAACATGGGTCACGAGCAGCTCTACTGGAGCCACACAAGGAAATTCAGCCAGGGCTCTCACTCTAGCTGCGTCTACTCAAACTGACACAGTCTGATCAGGAAATACGGGCTGAACATGTGCCGCCAGTGTTTCTGTCACTACGTGAAGGATATCGGCTTCATCAAGTTGGACTAAGTGATCATCCTTCAATGCATTATCCAAGCCATACACACACTCAATGAAAGAGGCTCTTTGTACATAAAATAAAATTTTTTTAAAATTTCTAAATAAAAAATGAATCAAGCCCAACTGGTTTAGGAGAGTAAGAAGGCATGTACAACACAAGTAGGAGCATGGTATTCAACCACTGGTATGCATCAGAATCTCTAAGCCTGAGTATGAAAATGCATATCTCCAGACCAGGCCTTACCTTCTTGAAATTTAGATCGAACAGGCCTGAGCTCTGAGCTCTGACTGGACTTTTAACTTCCTTCCCAGGTGAATCAGACACAGATAAGCCTTGAATCACACTTTGAGAATCTTCTGCATCCTTTATCATTCAATCAGATCTTTATCTGACTAAAAAGGCTTAACCCTCCACTTTTGCCTGCAACAATAGATCGTCTGCATATTTAGTATTTTTCACCTTTCTTTCTGTTGTTCTTAGAGTTAATGTGTTTATAGAAATTGGTAGTTAGAGGCCTGGGAGATGGCTCAGTGGAATAAGCACTTCCCTGGCAAGCACAAGGGCCTGAGTTCAGTCCCCAGTTCTGCAAAAAAAAGAACAAGAAATTGGTAGTTAATCTCACATAACAGGAGGCAGGTATTTACTGGCTTTCTAAAATCAACAAGTTGCCATTTTAAAAAAAGTTTCTCTTTCAATATCTAATTTTTCTTATTGCAACCACTGCTAATAGCACCACTATTCAACAATAGTCATCTGGGACTTTCCAATAAATCTAAACATATATTGTGTGCACTAAAAGGTTTGACAAACTTTCCAAAGGATTCCATGATCACAATCTGTGACCTTCTCACGATGCAGAAGCAGTATTGCCCTAGCTAGCTTGACAAATGTCATTGATAAAAATAAAATACAGGGCTGGTAAGATGGCTCAGTGGAATAAGTGCTTCCCTGGCAAGCACAAGGGCCTGAGTTCAATCCCCAGTTCCGCAAAAATGGATGAATAAATAAATAAATCACAAAAGGTGGCACTGAATAAACTTTTAATCTTTAGAACTCTTTAATTTGGGCTGGGGATGAAGCTAGGTGTAGTGCTTACCTACCATAGGCAAAGCTGGAGGTTTTATCCCTAAAACAGGAGGGGAATGGATAGGTGGGAGACTATCTGTTCAGTATATTCTATAAATAGAAGGTATGGAGAGGGTCTTTTAGGGTACTGTCTTCAACACATACACTGAATATTTGCTACACAGAGTGATGAATTAAACACAACTTTTAGGATATATAGAAAAACAACATGCAAATAACAGTCAATTTCTTTGTAATGCTATATAGCAGGAATTAGTAAGGTCACAAATGCACTGACAGGAAGGGAAGCAGTATATGGCAGCTGCAGAACAGAGTATACCAGTTCCTAGGAAAACATATAAAGACGTTCAACACTTATCATAGCCCCTATGGGAGCTGCCACTATGGATGTGGAGCAATCAGCCCAAATATCAAACACAACTGGCACCTTGGACATCCCTGATGAGTGCAGGGCCTGCTGTGCACTGCTACAGATATGCTGAAAGAAGTCTGAAATTGTGAAGCAAAGCTAAATCTAGAAGCTAAACATAACTGACGTCAATTTTTCATCACATACAATGCTGAAGATATCCCCTGAATCCAACTTTCTGGGCAGTCTGAGTTAAAAATCATTGTTTAGGAAGGTGAGTGATGGAAAAAGGACAAATAAAAAAAGAGCAGCATCTTTGTTCAGGGGTGTTGCCATATTATGGCAGGACTCTGAAACTCTATTTCAGGCACATTTTACCTCAAGCTTTGATGTATTATTACTTCCCATGTGGGGCCTACACAAATCATGTAAAATGAACCTAATAATGCCACATACTTTAAATTTTTATTCCGTCTATGGGCAGTAAGTACCTCACAGGAGGTTTATTAGAGGGTTCAGAATGGTTGTGGATTTGTCCTCTGGATGAGGGTGAAATCTACTTAAAATGCATATTAAGGGAGAGGTATCTTATACTACAGGCACATCTGGTAACGCAAAGCGGCAAAATGGATCCTTCCTCCAACTTGTGGTTTCCTAGGTTCAGCTCTATTCCTAACATATGAAACACAGCTGGAAAAATAATGGTTTTCTCAATTGACTGTCATCAGTAGAAAATACAAATTGTGTCCAGCTTTTGTATGACTTTGAAATTCACAACTGCCACATATGTCATATTTACCTCATTGATCTATTTTATTGTTAGAGTCAGAGTTATGATTAATGTAAACTAGCAAGAGAGCTGCTCAAAGTGAGGTAGTCTACCAGCATTGGGGCCAGTGCTTATTGCTGACATGTGTGTAGATGCAGTGTCAGAAAGATACCCAATAAGCTTTGGTATGGTGTTCTTTATGGCATAACCACAGCAAGTAAGAAATACTCTAAAAGATGCACTAAAGCATAGCTTCAAATAACATGACATAACTGTGGGCTGCTAGGGAAAACAGCAGCACAGACTTGGAATGCAACAATGTGAAATTTGAAAAGTTTTTGTACAAAGGCTTTCAGCTGACCACAAGTGGAAAACAGAAATATAGACAGTGAAAGGCTCTATAAATAGCAGATGCAGCCAAATATTGAAAAGTAGTATGTTTGTATGCTATCAAGAATGGACTTCTGAAAAAAAAAAAGAATGGACTTGGTTGAAAATATAGTTTTGCTTCCTTTTAGTATGGTTGAATTCAGCAGTGACATCTTTGAATAAGAGGAGAGGGAGCAATATATCCTGGAACTCACTGACCTTTATTCAAAGTATCAGTTTATGAATTTGTAATACTTCATATTTCTAAAATGAAATGTCTGTACTCCTAGCAATTTGGGAGGTTGAGGGAGGAGGACTGCTCCTATTTTAAAGCCAGCCTGGGCTATACAGTGAGTTTAAGGCCACTCTGCACTAAAAAGAAAGACCATGTTTCAAAAAACCCTAAAATGAATGAATGAATGAATGAATGAATGAATGAATGAATGAATGAATGTATAAAGCCCTGGTATGGAAGGATAAAAACATTCCATTTGTAATACAAGGAAACCACTAGAGCCAATTATTTGTGAATACAATGAGCTCATACACTCTGGACTCTGAACTCTGAAAACATTAGTTCAAGTATATACTCTTAATGAGGCATTCTTAAAAGACTCTCGAAGATTTCAAACTGATGTTGCAGTTTGCCTTTATAAAGCTGAACTAATGTAGACTAGAGTATCATTATGACCAAACAATAGATGCTTATATAATATACTTATTTTCTTCTCAACAGCACTCTACAAAATCTCTTCTGTTCCTAATGGAGGCCTAAAGCACAGAAATGACTTCTAATCCATATTTAGCCACAATACTCAAGATGCATACAGAGGATGGATAACAGCAAGGCAGTGAATGAAAAGAGAATAGCAAGAGTCAGAATGGAAGGGAGAGGGGACAGGCTATAAGAAAGCAGCAATTAAGAACTAGATGACTTGATTCTGAGAAGGAAAGCTGTTTCAAATATTGAGCAAGAAATAAGTAGTGGGGAAGATTTTAGGGAAAAGTGAATCATACAAGGGGAATCAAAATATATTGTGAATGTTTAAGTTTTTTAATGCTAATATTTTTTTATTTTAAAGAGTGAAAAGAAAATCAAAAACAAATAAGAAAACAAAGACATAGGGCCAGCCAAATAGCTCAGCAGATTAAAGTGCCAACAAGCAGGCACAGGGGCCAGGGGTTTGATCTCCAGGCCTGCAATACTAGCCCTGCCCTTGGGGTGTGCTGAGACAGCAATTGAGACTGGGTGTGGTGGCTTGCACCTGTAATCCCAGCTCTTGGAAGACTGTAAACAGGCTGGTCACTAAGATTCCGATCTAGTAGTGAGACCCTGAACACCCTGTGGACCCTTCCCTAAAATACAAAAAAAAGACATTAAACAAAGCAACATACAAAAATACATATGGTACAGACTTTCAAAAACTACATATGGTTCTATATTATGTATTATTATCGTGAAATCTTTTATTCAGATTACCAGATATAGGTACACAAGTTTGGTCAGATAATTAAACATTAACTCTTCCTTTCAATAAACCTTAACTTTTTTGCAAGTTTAAATTTGAAAAATTTATTCCACAAAAAGACATTGCCACCATCCCCCTCCAAATGACCCACCCACTTCAAATAAACTTATTCCCTAGTTTTTGTCCCTTTCTGAAGTACTTCTGGAAGCCTTTCTTCCTGTTTTTAGTAGATATGACAAAAGAATTCAGTGAATGCTGCTGTCAAGTGCCACTGAGCATGAAGGTAGGTTTGCAAAAACATTACATAGTATCTTCTCCCACCTATTGACCAGATGTGCTACTGAAGAACTCTACCGTTTCCCCAAAGTCAAAATGACTGTGAAATCTAAACATCTAAAGATTGGTTTAGGGCATTGAGCTAACCACAAAGCAAAACTAAATAGCATGCATCTTTGATTGTACTAAATTTTTAATTCACCATATTTTAATCAAACTTCATTCCATTTAAGTTGATATTCAACTAAGTTGTAGAGTTGAGAATCAACTGTTACAATTTAGGCTCAGGTAATAAAAGAAAAGCTAGAAGCAATATTCCCAACTGGCTTATGGGAAGGCTGTATGACAATGAAATAAATGTACATGTGTGGTGAATGCACATTCAAGACTAGTCACAGGGTTGTTAGTATAAAAGTAAATTTCAGAGGCCCTTACATAAGTTCAAAAGGAAAGGTTAGTCAAAAAAGGGTGGAAGACTAAAAGATGGGTATCTTAAGGGGAGGCAGGTTAATCAGAGGTGATATAATTGGCAGAGATTTAGTCCAGAATAAATGACAAAAACAAACGTGAGGATTGAGAAAAATAGTAAAGGGCCTGGGATACAAGTCCAAATTTTAAATACAATAAAACCCAAATTATCAATTGCATAAAAGAACTTGCAAGACAAATTTGACAAGTAGGAAGACCACTGCCCCACGAGATTACACACATTCAAAAGTTGTTAAAAGGGGCCAGGGAGATGGCTCAGTAGAATAAGCACTTCCCTGGCAAGTGCAACAGTATGAGTTCAATCCCCAGTTCCACAAAAAAAAAAAAAAAAAAAAAAAAAAAAAAAAAAAAAAATTGTTACATAGAGCCTTCATTTAACTTGGAATTTTCATCCCTCCTGTATCTAATTGTGATCAAGGACTCTCTTGATTAAGTATCAAATAACTGGATTTGTGACAAAATGGAAGACTGATACTTTTTCTCTACCTATAAACCTGAGAGAAATCTTTTCACAAAATGGGTAGTGGAAATATGCTTCAATGGAGTGTTATTTTCTCAGAGGAAAATTCCTGATGCTTAGTGCCATGACAGTGAGTGAAGAAAAATTCATGCTAAGTATTGTTTCATAAATCTTTTCACAGTATCACAATACAGCTACTCACTTCAAAAATTAGGATAAAATATAAATAAACAATATAGAAAAATAATCTATTGATTAGAATGAATTTATACATATTCATCATTTATTATTACTATTACACATTAAATCTATCTTTCCATTGAACAATGGTGAATTAGATTTCATTACTATTTACTACTAACTTCTGTCTCAGTGCCTAAGCTCTAATGAATCCTCTAATTTCACTAACAGCTAAACAAGATTCACTTGTCCACACCCTAGCTAATTACAAACAATCCACATACAGCTCATAAACTTTACATTTAACAAGAAATGAGGCATCTGGACCAAACAATTTTAACTTCTGTCTACCAAAACTGTATTAAAATAACACTAAACAAACACAAGTACAAAAGAAGACAATAATAGAAACATTTACCCAAAACCACATTTGAATAACGTGAAAAAAAAGTAGAATACCAACTGACTAATATGTTCAGAGAAAGTGACAGAAAGGACTTACAACTTAGGAGGATGTTGGTCTGTCCTGTAGGACAACAGAGAAGTTTGAAAACTAAAACTACCACACAACATTTAGGGTGTGAATGAAATATGAGAAACCAGTAGAAAATCTATACATTGAATAATCTCCTCCCTTTGTGTCTAAGAACTGCTAGCGTTCTGACACTTATTCTGTTTTGTTTTTTTAAATCAGGAAGTTTTTTCTCTAAAGAGAATGAGTAAATTACATAACAATTGAGGTAGCTCACCAAGAGGAAAGAAGTCTACATTCTGGAACTTAGAAGTCTTCCCAAGTTGACGATTCCATGTACGTGAGTGTGCTTATTGACTCAGAGTTCATATTTGGGCTAGGCAACAGAATTTTGCTCACTTTCTAGACATACTATGAAATTTTAAAAAGTGAAACATAAGGGAGCAAGATGGCACACTAGAGAATAGTGCTGAAGCTCAGCCTGTCTGGAACCAAGAGTCAAGATACAGGAATGACAACAAGTTGGTGAAGAGAAGAAAAGAGGTGCATCTCTTATCAGAGGGAGCTGACAGGAAGAACGCCAACTGTGGAGAAAGTGGAGAGATAGATCATAGGCAGAGAAAGCAGTGAGGCAGCTCTGAAGGCTCCCCCAGGTCCCAGGGAGGAGGGCCTGCCTCCACTGATGCAGTGTAAACCCAGAGAGGGACAGTGGCTCTAGGTAGAGACAGCAGACAAGGATAGCAGTACAGGTCACTAGAGAATCGCACAGCTATTATAAACCTGCAGAAAAAATGTACTATTTTACTCTGAGAGTGTCCCCTTCACTTACTAGGCTAGAGTTGGAGAAGAAATCCAGGGCCACATCCAAGGCATTTGAGAAGTGTTCATCAGGAGCTGTTTGGGGAAGGAATGAATTGGCTGGGTTGAGATGCAGAGCAGCTATACTGCAGTTTCAGTGGCATGCTGGCATAGTGATTTGGTAGGAGATGGCCACAAGAGACAGTGACAGACAAGGCCCAAACTGGACATAGACACCCTGATAAGTTTAAGCCCAGACAAGAAAGGATGCAGGGGTCCTGCCTTCTTTACAAAGATGTGTGTATGGTTTACAGAGGGAGCTGAATTGAAAAATGCTGCCACTAAGACCACAAGACTGTTTCACACACATACTGCCTACAGCAGTACAGAACTCAGTGATCTGCTTGTTTCCTCCATCTACCTATGAGAACAAAGATAGTGCTTGGCCAGGACAATTACCACAGCCAGAGGGCCTCTGAAACAGGGAGCACTTCACAAACCTACAGGTCAGTAAGCTAGGTGGAGGAAACCCTAACGGGGTGTACAGGGGTCTTGGAAAGTGGGACTTGCCAGAATGACTACAGGTATAGGGTGAGCAGCACTGGGATACAAAACTGTTCATGCACAAAAAATATGTCTTGGCTGTGACGTACTATCGCTTCCCAGGATGTGCTGGGTTCCAAGAGTGGAGTATATCTACACAGAACCCTCATAGTCAAAAACAGAGGGAATTTTTTATACTTATATTTTTAATTGATTCTTTGGGATTTGAAGGGGATCTTTTTTTTTTTCCCATCTGTGACTTATGAGGCTTTTGAGGGACAACTACAAATGAGCAATACGATTCTTATGACCTAAATCATTATGAAGATTCCTCAAAATATTAAAAGTTCAGTTCCATTTGGCCTAAGTATTTCTCCTGGCTATTTTACTCCAAATAGCTAAAGGCATCATATTATAGTGATACATTCATGCCCTTGTTTATAGCAGCAAGACTCATAATAGGTAAATCTTGGAAGTGGCCTACATAGCCATCAAGAAGTGAGTGGACAAAGGAAATATGGTATTTATATACAGTAGGGTAGAACTCTGTCATAAAGAAGGAAAACCTTCAGGCTGGTGACATAGCTCAGTGCCACAGCACCTGACTGGCAAGTGCAAAGTCTTGATTACAATTCCTAGTATCAAAAAAAAAAATAAAGAAACAAGCAAGCAAGGAAAACCTAGACCTCATCAAGATATCCAAAATATCACACATTTTTCTCTTACACGAGAACCCAAAATATAAAAAATTTTAAAAACCAAAATAAAAGATAGTGAGAAGCAGAGACCTAAATATTTTGCTAATGAGAATGGACCAGGAGATACAGGGAGAGAGAATGGAAGGGAGAGGAAGGGGAAAAACAAAAGTAACATGTGTTCCATGCATATATTAAATCCAACAAAGAATTTAATTATTATGTATTGCAAACATGCATTAATAAAATTAAAATGAAAAATAAATAAATCAAATATAGTAAAAAGATATCAAAAGTTTCAACATAAAATACACCAACACTTAAGAGAGTAAGAGTTAAAATAGATTGGAGCAGTTACATTATATTAAAAAAAATACCTGTTAAATGCATGTAACATCCTAAGGAAATATTATTTTAAATCTGTGAATTTTGTTCTTTACCAGGAATCTGTTAAATATGACAGCAAAAGACAGCCCTTTTAACATTGTAAAGACTCAAATTTCACTTCTCATGCATCTTCTTATAAAATTACTTCAAGTGGTACTACAGGAAAGTGAGAGTAAAGAAATAAAAATACTTGATTCTGAAAATGCTAGGCCGTTAACAAAGCACTAATAAAATTAGCTCCATGGATGACAACTGTGTAGCAGGTCTAAGAAGCATTAAGTTAGAAAAAAAATAGGGATGGAGAGATGGCTCAGTGGTATAAGCGCTTCCCTGGCAAGTGCAAGGGCCTGAGTTTAATCCCCAGTTCCGCCAAAAAAAATGAAAAAAAAAAAAAAAGGCTCAACAGGAATGTTTCCCAAAAAAAGGGATAGAATGTCCCCTAATTGTACCTATTATCAAGGAATCACAGAATGTCATAGATGAGTGAAAAATGCATGAAAAGATAAATTTAAAAAGTTGTGAAAAAGTAAAATAATGTAAAAATGTATTATAAAACTTATGAAAATTTTTATTAGTTCACAATAGTATGAACACTATATAATGATTTTCAACTTCTAGAATTCAAATATAAAAGAATAATATACTTAATTGTAGAGATAGTTATAGATATAGAACAAACATAAATGTTATCCTGCTTAGCAATGTAAAACATAAAAGTACAAATGACAAGAGCTAGAAGATCAAAAGAGTGGGAGATGAAGGGGAAGACCAAAAAGTGATGTCTTTCAGACCTAAACGGTACCTGTGTACAATTCATGAAATTAGAAACAAAGGTCTAAGTATATTCCTTAAATAAAGAAGAAAAATTAAGACACGCATGGTGGCTCATACATGTAATCTTAGGACTCTGGGAGACTGAGGAAAAAGAAATATAATTTCAAGCCTCAGCTCAGGCAACACCATGAGACACCCTCTCAAAATTAAAAAAAGAAAATGAGGTTATAGCTCAGTGTGAAGGTCGGGTTTTAATCCCAGGCACTACCACCGAAACAAAAAGCACAGTAATTGCCCTGATAATGGAAATAAAACGGCACTTACCATATCAGAAAATTAATCCAGTCAACAATGGATGTTATGGCATGTATCTAGATGTCCCTGAAATCCTAACATACTTATAGGTGGGGCTTTGCAGAGATGGCTGGATCTAGGGTGTATGCATGTAGACTGAGGGCCAGGGAGGTAGCTCATTAGAATATTGCCACCTGGCAAGCTCAGGGTCCTGAGCTCAATCCCTGGTACAGAGAGAGAGAGAGAGAGAGAGAGAGAGAGAGAGAGAGAGAGAGAGAGAGAGAGAGAGAGAGAGAGAGAGAGAGAGAGAAAGAGAGAGAGAGAGAGAGAAAGAGAGAGAGAGAGAGAGAACACGAGAATGTAGACTAAAGGTGTGACAGAGATAAAAGGCATAATGTTGGATTAAGGAAGGTCCTGCCTGGATAGGAATGTCACCGCCCAACAGTTGGGTACAGAAAGAAGAGTCAGTGCTGCTGCTTTGATACTTGGTTCTTTCTTGCCACCTGCCTGCCGTCCGCTGCCATGAGCTCTTTCTCCTCTGCAATGCGCCTCTGCCAGACCACCCTTCCCTGAGCCATCAGACTATGGCCTGCATCCTCTACAGACCATGAGCTGAAATGAACCTTGCCTGCTTTTATGGCGCTGCTGAGTATTTTTTCTCAGGAAAGAGAAAAGTTGAGACAATTAATAAATTAAGAAATAGATAGAAGAACTAAAATTTAGTTCCAGAACTAAAATCACACAGTTAACAGAAATAATCTTAGTGAATAATACAGTGAAAGTTTGGAACAGTTAAACTTTGCTTACCTTTGGTGTGTATACTTTGCTCTTCTTAAAATGCTTGTATGTATTAATTCATAAAATATTTTTCAAAATAACATGCCTCAGAGAAAATCAATGAGGAACCTTGAAAAAGGAATCAGTTTTTAAACCAGCTTTTGAGAACCTTTACCGCAAGAGGCCAGCTAAGCATAGCTCCTGTCCATGATACCTAAACTACTTCCCCGCAACGTCGGGCTCCAAGCCTACGCTTTTACTCTTAAAACCATTGAAATTTAACACAAACTAAGGATCAAACTGTAACCATATTCATTTTCAGCCAAAGATTATAAGCATGACCTTATAGGTATACAATAATCTGCTTAGATATAAGAGCTTAATCTGTTTTACATATCTATATACACCTGCGAGAAATCATTTAAATGAAAATAAGAAAGATATTCATCTCTTCCTGAAGTTTCTTCATGTTGTTCTTGGGTTGTGTTTTATTTTGATGGAGACAGGGTCTCACTATGTAGTTCAGACTGGCCTTGAACTTACTGTGTAGCCCAGGCTAGCCTTGAACTCATAGAAATCATCCTAAATCAGCCCCCTGAGTGCAGAGATTACAAGGGTGCATCAGCAAGCTTGGCTACAGGCTCCTTTATAATCCTTTCCATTCATCCAGGTTGCTGATGTACCTTGCAGTCCCAGGCAGCCACTAAGCTGATTTATTTCCCTATGAATCAGTTCTTCTTTTCCTAGGATTCTCTATGGATAAAATCACACAATATGCATAGCTGTCTGGTATGTTTTACTTAGCATAACTATTTTGACATTCATCTATTCTTAACATACATTGCATTGAATCTTATTAAGAAGCATTTTGTTGTATGAAACTTTGTTTATCAACTAACTTGTTGATGAACATAGCAATGTCTTTCCATGTTTTAATTACTAAAAATAAATGTGCTATGAAGAGAGGAGCACAGATGCTACATGGATGTATGCTTTTACTTGATAGTAATTGTCAAACTGTTTTGCTACATGTTTGTACCATGTTGTATCACTTTGTATTCTTGCAATGCATATGATTTTCAGTTTTTCATATTCTCATCAAAACTTGGTAGAGTCAGTCTTTTAAGCTTTGCCATTATACAATTTTCATTACAAAGATAATGCTATCTCTATTGGACCACTTATACTTTTACTGCAAATCAATTGATCATGTAGGTGTGAGTGTATTTCTCCTGCACTATTCTGTTTTCCTTCTTTCTCTTTTCTTTTTTTTTCTTTTGTGCAGGGGATCGAATTCAGGACCTTATACTTGCCATGTAGGCCCTTATGCTACTAAGCTATCTCCTCAGCCCTGTTTTCTTTATGTTCAGACATTTATATTGAGAATGCTATTCTGACCATTATTATTACATTCTAATAAGTCTTGAAATCACATGGCATGATTTCAAATTTTGTTCTTTTTGTTTTTTCAAAGTTACTTTCTACATGTTGGTCATTTGATGTTTCTACACAAATTTTAGAATCACCTTGTCAATTTATAAACCTTAAATAAAACTGCATCAAAGTTTAGAGATCAAGTTTAGACAAATAGCTATCTTAACAATATTGCATATTCTTGATGTTATTAAGAATGGCAGTTTGACTAAATAAAAAAGGGGATACAAATGAAGGACCATTTTGTATGTGTATATACAAAATAGTTAGGATAGATATACAGTTACTTTCTCTTAATTTAATGAGAAGAAAGATTTGTACTTATAGTGTTTGGACAGGATATCATGTCTATATCTTGTACAATGAATAACCAGTAAGAAGACAACAATATGCAATGTATTATTTATTGAGTCTGTCTCACTAATTGGTTTTCAAACTGTCACTGCTATTTGTTTCTCAATAAAATTAATTTAAAAAGTTTAAAAAAGAATGGCAGTTTAAAAACGTCAATTTATGATTGTATATTACTAGCATATAGAAATATAATTCAGTTTAAAACAGTGATTCTAGGTCCTGTGAACTAATTATATCCATTACTAGTTTTTATAAGTGTTTTATAAAATTCCTATGACTTTAACAAAATGATAATATCTGAGTAAAAAACACACTTCCTTTTAAACAGTTTCTCTTGGTGATTTTTTTTCTCTTTGCTCATCATATTGGCTAGAAACTCCAGTATAATGATGACTATAAGTGATGACAGCAGATAATCCTTGGATCATTTTAATTTTAATTAATTAATTAATTAATGGGTACAGGGTCTTCCTACACAGCTCAAACTCATAGTGATCCTCATGTCTCAGGCTCCCCAGCACTAGGATTTTAGGTGTACCCCACCACACCCAGTTTCCTTGGCTGGCACAGCACACCGTTGGTTCTTGGGCCAGCACAGCATGCAGTACTGGGGATTGAACCCGGGTCCTTATATTTGGAAGGCAGGCACTTAGACCACTGAGCTGTCTCCACAGCCCCACTTTTATTTTAGAAATTTTTTTTTATTTTATGAAAAAATAAAATTTCATAATAAAATAAAACAATAACTTAGTTAGCTGGGGAGATAACTCAATGGCATAAGCGGCTGCCTCACAAGCTCAAAGCCCTGAGTTCAATCTCTAGTACTAAAAACAAACAAAAAACCCAATAGTTAATACACTTTATATCATTACTTTCATCTTCTAAGTAGATACTAAGAGAAGACACTGGCCAAAAAGATTTTTAAAAAGAACAGATAACAAAATGTTTTTATCAATGAACTAATATAAATGAGTCACACTAAACAAATTAACATATATACTAAAATATTTATTCCATTGTATAGAAACACCACAGTTTCCTTATTCATTCACCTGCTGATGGACATATATGTCATTTACATCTGCCTATTATAAATTGTGCTGCTATTAACCACAGGTATACATATATCCCTGTAATATAATGCTCTTAACACTTATGGAAAGATACCTAAAACAGGATAACTGGGTCAAATGGAATTTCTATTTTTAGCTTTTAAGGAACTTTTTCCACAGTGGTTGTACAAATTTATATTGTTACCTTATTGGACTTTTGCAGATGTACCTTATTAGATTGATGCTGCAGAATTTTGTTTAATACTTTTCTGCATGAATTGATGTACATATATAAATTTTTGTACTGAGCCATTTAGGAGTGAATTGTACTGATCTTTTACCAATTAAAAACTTGAGGTATAAGTGGCATATATCTTGAAATAATACAGTTAATATCTAGTTTTCCAATTTTGTTCTGTATTCAGAGCCGTCAACTAAAACATTGGGAGAGGAGCTCAGAATCTTTCTTAGCTGAGTAGACACTGAGGGGCTGACACTTTTCTGCTCTTCAACTTACCTCTTCATTCATTCATTTCTCCTCTGTATGTTAAGTACTTCATTTAGTTAAATAAAGTGTGAGTCACTGTGGGTTCTTTCTGTCTGTCTGTCCGGCCTTCCTTCCACTTAACTCTTCATTCATTTCTCCTCTATATGCTAAGTACTTCTTTTAGTTAAATACTGTGTGAGTCACTGTAAATTGGTTCTCCTTTCTTCTTTCTTTCTTTCTTTTTCTTTCTTTCTTTCTCTCTTTCTTTCTCTCTTTCTTTCTTTCTTTCTTTCTTTCTTTCTTTCTTTCTTTCTCTCTTTCCTTCCTTCCTTCCTTCCTTCCTTCCTTCCTTCCTTCCTTCCTTCCTTCCTTCCTTCCTTCCTTTTTTTTGCAGTACCAGGGATTGAACTTGGAATATTGACCTTGACAGGGAGGTGCTTATGCAGCTGATCTATCTCCCTGACCAGGACCCGCTCTAAAAACCTACATGTTGTTCTGAGAATTAGTTTATTTAGTAAGATACACAGTTAATCATATGACTGGGATCAATGCCACAGTAAGATTATGGAGGAAAGCCAATGGACTCAAAGAGGAGGGAGCACTTTTTATTTGTTTTATTTTTGGGTTAAGATAGTTTTAAAGAAAATTAAACAGAAAATTTCAGGGAAGTGGGGGAAAAGAGAATTCCTGAATTGCTGTCCTATTTAGGAGAGTCATTTTCAAATTTCTCTACCCCTCTCTGTAGCCACTTGCTACCATGGCAAGGAAAGACCAATGCATGCTTTCCTTCAGCTGTGAATAGAATTTATGTTCCAGGAGGATGGATGCCGGACATGGGAAGACACTGTCAATCTGTATAAGGAAGCCAGATCACTAGTCAACAATCAGCAAGTAGAAGTATTTTCTTGGAGTAGTTGTCTAACTTCAGAATCATGTCAATCAGGCATGAGGTATGCAATTAGGATTTCTCTGGATTCAAAGCTTGTATGTATGTTTGTCTAAGAACCTAAATTATCATTTTCTCCTCCCTGATTACCCCAGCTCTATGACAAGCCAAGCTCTACCAAGCACTGCCAAAAATCAGTATGAATACTTTTAATAGCTTTAAACAAGTTTTCAAATTTCTTTGACAAATCAGGTTGGTTGTACAGCATCTGGGTAAGGTCTCGAATTCACATTGCAGAGCCAAGTTCTAAGCAATAAATACTTATGTTAGGACTGAAATCTCTGGGCAGTTGCCAGTCACAGTTTTCATTTTGACTTGTACTAATAGTTACTGTTGAAATACTAATGGGAGACCTAATCTCTTATCAGGTGATAACTACTTGCATGGAAAGTGTTGCCTGAGAATTGAAGAGAAACATGTTGCAGCCAGGCACGGTGCTGCAAGACTGCTATCCCAGCACTTGGGAAGATGAGGTAAAAGGTTCACTGTGAGTTCAAGACCAGCCTGGGCTACAAAGTGAGTTCAAGGCCAGCCTCAACTACACAGTAAGACCCTGACTCAAAAAAGATCAAACAAAAAATAAAAGGAAGGAACGGAGGGAGGGAGAGAGAGAGATGGATAGATAGATAGACAGACAAATAAGATAGATTTTGATATTTTGCAGCTTGGAAGGGTGGTATACGCACTAGCAAGAGGGGAAAAGTGATGCCTAATAGCTTCAGGACAGTCTGCAGAACACAGTAAGTTCAAAGCTTCCTGAAATGACATAGCGAAACCTTGTCTCAATGCCTAGAGAGAGTGAGACTATCCAAGGGTGGAACTTTTTATAGGAAAAAAAGACTTTTTGGTAGTGCTGGAGATCAGACTCAAAGACTCCTGCATGGTAGATCAACATTCTACCAGTGATATCCTTAGTTCAAGAAGAAAAATTTTTCTACGTGTAAGTTGGTAGCTTACACCTAGCAACACGAAACTCAATAGAGCTAAAGAAAACCCAAAGATTTGAATTACTAAGGAGTTTATTTGTTTTGTTTCATTGTTTCTGGGTGGGAGGTTAAAAGATATGAGGGCACCAAATTTTTACTATGAATTCCCTAGTGCACTGTCTTCCAATTACTTGAATATTTAACTTATGTGGTAATAACTTGGTTCATGAACACTTTTGTTTGCAACTCAGGTTGCAAACAGAAAATTTCCATGAAATTTTCCTTCTTTTTGTGAACTCTGCATTGGGTAACAAACATAACCATAACCCATTTCCTCAGAATAGTGGAACATATTAAGTTTGCAATCTTAATCAATATTAAGTTTGCAATCAAAAAATAATCACCTCGTGAATTTATAAGAACACACATGAAAGTACCCAGTATAGTAGATGTTCAATGTTTCCCAGTAACATTTAAAATAAAATTGGCTTAATCTTTGTTTTTTTACCTAATAAGACCCTAAAAAGTGGTACAGAGAATGGATAAGATACAAATGTGACTGAAGGGGGAAAAGAAGTTTAAAGCTTTGGAGAGGGGCCAGGGAGGTGGCTCAGTGGAATAAGTGCTTCCCTGGCAAGCGCAAGGGCCCGAGTTCAATCCCTGGTTCCGCAAAAAAATAAAATAAAATAAAGCTTTGGAGAAATGAGGGCAACACAGCAGCATTGAGGATACACAGAAAGAGGGGTAGTGTTGGAGGGCCATCAAAACCAGAGGCAGGGGCCGGAGAGATGGTTCAGTGGAATAAGCACTTCCCTGGCAAGCGGAAGGGCCTGAGTTCAATAACTGGCTCTGCCACAATAAAAATAAAACCACAGTAAACAAAATAAAATCAGAGTAAACAAAATAAAACCAGAAGCAGGGCTGGGAATATAGCATAGGGGTACATCCTTTAACTAGCATGTGAGAGGCCTTGAGTTCAATCCCCTGCATGTGGCAGAGGTGGGGATCAGATGTAAGGAACATTTGGGGAAAAATTGCACATCTGTGATAGGAAATCAAATTAAAGTCACTAAAAAATTGTGCATATATATTCAGTACATTTTAGCTATATTGCTGATTCCATATACAGATGAAGAAGATAGAATACGGAATATATATATATATATTCCATATTCTATCTAATATATATATATATATATATATATATATATATATATATATATATATTAGATAGATACACAGAAGAAAACCACTATCTTACACAAATCTTGCTTACTAACAAAACACCTCCCACTTCCTGCACCAGTCACACAAGACTGATTATCTGCCACCAGTGACTTAGCATTCACTATGGCAGCAGCTTCCTTTGCCTAAATTGTACTAAGTAAGTACAGAAGCACAAAATCCACACATTTTCAAAAAGGTAGCAGCTTGAATTTTAAACACTTTTTTTCCAGTGGGAAATCTAATACTGTATAAGTATTTGCTCGTTTAAGTCCAATAAAGCAAGAATTAGTAAAGGTAAAACTAATACTTAAAATTTTAACCAATCAAATAATGATGCAATGCTACTACACATTCATTATAAAGGCTAAGATTTAAAAAAATAGAATATGAATTGTTGGCAAAGATGCACAGTAATGGCATTCATTGCTAGTGAGAATACAAAAGCGGGAGGTCACTTCAGAAAAAAGCTAAACGTACTGTTCTTGTATGATCTAGCAATTGTACTTAATATTTACATAACTTATTTAAAACTTTGAATCTACATTAAATCGTGCACACGATGTGTATAGATGTTTTATTTAGAATCACCAAAAACTAGAAAAACCAAGATGTTGTCTCATGAAAGAATGTATGGTACATGTATATAATGTGACAATATTCTGTAACAAAAAATATACTAACAGGCCACATAAAAACATGAACTCTGAGTACATATTACTAAGTAGTCAGCTGAAAAGTACATGTACATCAAAATTGAATTTATATAATATTTTAGAATCACAGGAGACCACCCAGGGTGGGCAGAACCTGAAGCAACCCAGAGTGCAGGCCAGGCATGTGAGTGAGACCACCATGGCAGCCCTGGTGGGACCCAGGGCGAAGTCCAAGCATAGAACCCTTGAGCAGAATTCCCTGCAAAGAGGCTAGAGGCAAGACCCACCCAGCTGACTCAGGAGTAGAACAATTTTCCACAGTGACAGAATGGGTTCACCTGCAAGGCTGCAGCAAGAAGTGGAGCACAGCAGCCAGACCCTAGCCACACTCACCTGGAGGAGTCTGAACTTCATAGATGTGGACCTGGTGCTAAGGTAATAACTCTATCTAAGCTCTACACCAAAGGTCAAAAGTCAGTGGTATACAAAATGACAAAGAGAAGGAAAAAAAGC
Organism: Ctenomys sociabilis; assembly: GCA_004027165.1. NCBI lineage: Eukaryota > Metazoa > Chordata > Mammalia > Rodentia > Ctenomyidae > Ctenomys > Ctenomys sociabilis. The sequence continues at coordinate 67,466 of PVKA01001455.1, forward strand.
AGTCTCAGGCCCTGAGTCCATGCACTACAAATGCAGAAGACACTAGTATACAGGAAATTGGAAATCACACAACTGAAATCTCTGAAATAATAGCATTAAAAGTAAAGAAACAACTGCAGAAAGGTATAGAAGCAATCAGATCAGAAATAATTTCTGATGTAAAAAAAGTAGTGGCAACAATAATCAAAGAAGTACTAAGTGCTTTTCATGAATACACTGATTAAAAAATAGACCAGAATATAGAAATGATAGAAGCCCTGAATAAGCAATATAGGAAAGAAACAGAATGTATAAAACAGATTCAAAGTGATATACAGGAAATTAAAACCTCAATCACAAGCTGGCAAATCCATTTGAGTGAGTGAAAGTGAAAATAGACTCTGACCTTAAAGACACCATTGCAGCTAGTGAGAAAGTAAACAAAAATCTCTCAAAAATAACTAGGATGCAGGAAAAAATAATTCAACACCTGCAAGATGATGCAAAGACGAACAATGTGAGACTAATAGGCATCAGTGAGAAGGAAGGAGTCAATACAAATGATATTAAAAGAATATGGGCAGAAGTAATAGCAGAAAAATTCCAAAGTATTGGGCAACAATCTGACATTCAGTAACTGAAGCATATGGAACTCCAAATAACTTCAACCCAATTAAAACCACTCTCAGACATATAATAATCAAGATCCCAGAAATTCAGCACAGGAACAGTATACAAAAAGCCGCTAAAGAAAAGACAGATCACATTTAAAGGAAAACCCATTAGAATAACAGCAGATTTGTCTTCACAAATCATCAAGACAATAAGAGCATGGAGCAAAGTACTTGATGTCTTCCAAGAAAACAAATTACAACCCAGACTGATAATCCTTGCAAAACTGTCCTTCAAGTATAATAAAGAAGTAAACTACTTCCATGACAAAGAACTAAAGAATTTCATGATGACAAAGCCAAGCCTACACAGACTACTAAATGTTCTAGAGTGAAAAAAAGAATCACAACCCCATGAAAAAGAATGGAAAGAACACACCAAAGAGGGCAAGCAATTAAATACAGGAGAATAAGAGGTATACAATAGTAGTCTTTCAGTTATCCTTTTGTGTACAGCAGCAAAATATTTCCATCAGCACCTTCTACTATTAGACTTCCCTTGCACCCTATGGGTCATGATTTCGCATGGGTCTACAGAGTGGATTTCAAGGAAATAGCTGTAGTTCAGTCCTACAAGTGACACCTGACCACCAGTAAGTGTCATGGTCATTACCCATGTCCACAGCACACTAGAACTTTGTGCGATATCCTATCCCCTAATTGTCAGAAGTGATATTTATTTGTCATTCCAGTATTTATCTTATGTTTTATTCTTAATACTTCTTTACAATCATGAAAATTTTTTCTTACTTCAATTGTTTTGAAACATTTAATTTCTAATTAATTAGTTTTTAATTTCCTGAATACTGCTTAATCTTTTTTTTTTTTATTAATCTGTTTCAAACTTTATTGCCAGGCTTCTCCAGTGTAATTGGCTGCAAGGAATGAATTGTATGTAAGCAAAAACTGAAAAGAGCTGCAGTGTCCAAGGGGCTTAGGCTTAAAAAATATTAGAGATCTAGATTTTATCAGATCCATAAACAAAAACAATTTTAAAAAGCAGTCATAATATAAAACAGCAGCTCCCAGTAATTTCTTCCAAGTTTGATCTTTTTCAGAAGCTGACTTAGTTCAGTTTGCCTCATTCTTAGAAGCCTCATCAAAATTCTCCACAAGACCTGGAACCTTGTCATCATCCTCCTCTCCAGTAGCAGGCGGTGCTTTTCCATCCACAGATTGTTTGGGCAGAGCTTCAGCCAAGCTCCTTACACTACTCAGACTGTCTGCACCAAGCTGGTTTAAGATGCTGGGCAGCATTTCTGTCAGTTGTTTTGTCTCAGCATGGCCTGTAATGGTGAAAGTATTTGCTGCCAGAGATGCCTGAACTTTTGGGTTGTTGAAGTGGATAACTGTTCCCTGGTTTGTAAACATATTCACCTCTTCAATGCCAGAGATATTGTTTACCCCTAACTTCTTTAATGAGAACTGAAGTTTTTTTCTCATCTGCTTTGGCTGTTCTATGAACCACCTTCTTCTTTCTGCTAGCAGTTCCTTTCCCACCAATGCACACTTGTGCCTGCAGTTTGGTGAGTTTTTCCTGGTTCATGATAGTTTCTTTCATCTTGTCGGAGCGGTTATGGGGCAGCACGGGGGACTAGGGCTGGCGCTCAGGGGGTCTCAGGTAGACCAGCTGAGATGAGGCGCACACACGCGGGGACCCAAGATGGCCTTAATCTTAATTTTTATTTTAAGATTTATACTATGTTTTGGAATTACAATTTATCTAAAAGACATTGTATGATATCTTCTACTAGTATTAGAAACTTTAAAAAGTATATTTCCAATTTCTGTTAACTTTATATTACTTCTTCCCTGTCCTTTATATACACATATACACTCATATATATGAAAAAATACATGTATAACCTGACATGAGATTAGCACTGTTTCATAGAAATCTTTAATTACCTTTTAAATATGGGTTCATCTAATATATTTTATATAGTCTTGCACAACTATCATTTTGAGAGCTCTGTATTATTCATCCAGGAACACACTGCAACTTCTCATGCCTTTTGAATTATGCTCTTTGTTATTTCCTATATGCTATGTCCAGAGCTATTAAAATATTTCAAGTTTGTATATGTAGAAAATAATTTACTTTTTGTTTTCAAAGGTATCTTTCTTAAGTATCAAATTCAAACACGATAGATCTTTTTTTTATTCTTTCAGTTCTTTAATTAGTTTCTCACATACTTGGTCCTTGTTTCTTTCTTATGTGGAATAAGATACTATTTAATTTTGTTCTTTCATAGCTAATATTTTTTTATTTTTTTAATTATTTTTTTTTTTTTTTTTTACTTTTTTTTTTTAATTCAAGCAGTGTGATACCGGTGAAGAGCCAAACACATACATCAATAGAACAAAACTGAAAACCCAGAATTCAGTCTATACTAACATGTCCACCTAATTTTTTTAATTTATTTTTTTATTTAATGGAAGTACAAATATCAATCAGTTTCAAGACACCTTAACAAGATAGATTTGTTAAATTAATACATTGCAAACTGTTGTCATAATGTTTTATTATCATACAATGTATATACAAGATATCATATTTACAGATATTATTTTAGCAGATGTCTCTTATCAGTAAATTAAGTGTAGCTGCTTATCTTATTTTTTATACATTATATCAAAAATTCAATAATTATTTCCTAGTGGATGACCGTAGTACTAGAAGTCGATATAATATCCTGTCTACCCAACATTAGTGCAGATCTTGCCTCTCATAGGATTATGTAGAAGCACAGCGTTATCTATCTCAACTGTACTGTGTAGACACACATCATGATTTTTTTCTTTCTATACCCCTTCCTTTGTCTACACCTGTCAAATGTGGGCACTCCATTGTCATTCAACTAAGAAGCTTGAACTCGATACCACAGTCCAACATTCCTCAACAATAGTGAGTTATTCAAAGAAGTTTTCGACCATAGCCATTTACAGCTGAGCTTAATATAATGGCCCCACGATGTATACTTCATTTTTAGACTATTCTACTGGATGGTTAAGACCTAGATAGAGCAAGACTTATATACAAAAAACATGAACTTTATATTTCTTATATGGTCAGTGAAGTCCCCTCAGGGTTTATCTTGTAGTTCTGTACCTTATGCAGTAGATCCTTTGTCTGTGTCACCCATGTGGACGAGTCACGGCCAATGCTTGAGCAGTTTGCTCTCTGTGAGAGCCTGAGAGAATGTTTTCTCTCCATTCGACTCTCCCCAAGCACACTATAGAACTTCGATCTCTTTCCTCTGTGGCTCCATAATCTCCTTGTTCAGAAAATTTGGAGCTCACCTCAGTTTCATGATGTTGCAGTACAGGTTCTCCTATGTCCTGAGTCTTCGCTGACATTGAAAGGCTAGGGCCAAAATGTTGGCTGGCCTTGTGGCTCTTCTATTTCTCCAACTCTGACTTGTGATCTTAGGTTGTCAACCATCCAGAAGAAAAGCCTGCAGCAAATGCCATTCACTTTGCCTTTATCGGAATCAATTGATTTTGGTTATTTTATGTTTCCTTTTGTATTTCTGCTTTTTGCTTGTTATACTAGGGAGACTATACGATATTTACACATGTGTGTCTGGTTTATTTCACTTATGAGTATATGTTCAAGTGGCATCCACTTCAGTATAAATGCTTCAAACTTATCATTCTTAATAGCTGAGTAATACTCCATTATATAGAAATACCACATCTTTTTCAACCACTCCTCATGGGATGGACATCTAGGTTGTTTCCAAGATTTTGCTATCACACATTGCGCTGCTATAAACATAGGTGCACATATATCACTATGATACAATGTATCTAGATCCTTTGAGAAAATTCCCAGTAGGGGATAACCGGCTTGAATGGGATTTCTAGTCCTACTCTTTTGAGGAGTCTCCACACTGACCTCCACAATGGTTGTACCAGTCCACATTCCCACCAGTGGTGGTGAAGTGTTCCCTTTTCCCCACAAACTCTCCAAAATTTGTTGGTGGTTGATTTCCTTCTGATAGCAATTCTTTCTGGAGTGAGATAGTATCTCAGTATTGTTTTTATTTGAATTTCACGAATGGCTAGTGATGTGGAGCATTTTTTCATATATTTATTTGCTTCTTTAATTTCATTTTCTGAGAAGGGTGTATTCATCTCAGATGCCCATTTCTGAACAGGGTCTTTAAATTTGAGAGCCCTGTTATATCTTAGTTCTTTATATATTCTAGACAGTAGTCCTCTGTCTGATTGCTTATTAGTTAGGATTTTTTCAAAGCTTGTGGGTTGTCTTTTCACTCTGTTGACAATGTCTTTTGACATGCAGAAGCTCCTTAAGAAGAGTTGATCCCCGTTGTTGATTCATTCAAGTGCTTCCCGTGCGAGTATGTTTGTTCATGAGCTCTTTACTTACCCCTATGTCTTCAAGAGTTCCTCCTACTTTCTCTTCCAGGAGATTGAGTGTTTCTATGTTTAGATCTTTACTCCATTATGACTTTAACTTAGTGCATGGTGATAGAGCTGGGTCAAGTTTCAGTTTCAGCATGTAGAAAGCCAGGTTTTCCCGCACCATTTGTTAAACAGCCTTTCTTCCAGTGAGCTTGTGTAGCCCCGTTGTCGAAGATGAGATGGCTGAGTGTGATCACAGATACCTCTGCATCTTCTGATCTATTCCACTGATCCTCAGGTCTATTTTGTTGCCAATACCATGTTGATTTTATCACAGTGGCTTTGTAGTATAATTTCAAATCAGGAATTGTGATGCCTCCTGCCTTGTCTTTATTGGCCAAGATTGTCTTTGCTATTTTAGGTTGTTTGTGGTTCCAAATAAATTTTAGGATTGATTTCTCTATATCTGGGAGGTATGTTGGTGGCAGTTTGATAGGGATTGCATTAAATCTGTACAGCAATTTTGGGAGTATGGCCATCTTCACGATGTTGGTTCTTTCTATCCAGGAGCATGGGATATCTTTCTGTTTTCTGAAATCCTCCATAATCTCTTTTCTTAGGGTGTTGTAATTTTCCATGAAAAGATCTTTGACTTCCTTGGTTAAGTGAATCCCAAGGTATTTCAGTTTCTGTGGTGCTATTGTAAAAGGTATTGCTTCTATTGTTTCCATTTCAGTGTGCTTGTTATCTGTGTACAGGAATGCTATAGACTTGCGAGTATTGATTTTCTATCCTGCTGTGCTACTAAATCTCTGTATCAGTTCTAGTAGTTTCATGGTTGAATTTTTGGGAACTTCCAAGTAAACTATCATGTCATCTGCAAATAGTAATAATTTAACTTCTTCTTTACCTATTCTTATTGCCTTTATTTCTTCCTCTTTTCTAATGGCTGTTGCTAAGGATTCCAAGACTACACTGAATAGGAGGGGTGATAGAGGACATCCTTGTCTTGTACCTGATTCATGAGTAGAAGATTTCAGTTTTTCCTCATTTAGGATCGTATGAACTTTTGGATTGTCATAGATGGCTTTTATCAAGTTAAGATAGAGTCCATCTATTCCAATTTTCTGTAGGAACCGTGAACATGAATGTTGGACTTTGTCAAAGGCTTTCTCTGCATCAATTGAAATGATCATGTGGTTTTTAGATTTCAGTCTATTAATACAGTGTACTACATTTATAGATTTTCGAATATTGAACCATGCTTGCATCCCTGGCATGAATCCTACCTGGTCATGTTGTATGATCTTCTTGATGATTTGCTGTATTCTATTTGCCAGGATTTTGTTAAGTATTTTTGCATCTATGTTCATGAGGGAAATTGGCCTGTAGTTCTGCTTTTTGGTTGTGTCTTTCCCTGGTTTTGGAATCAGTATTGTACTTGCCTCCAGAAATGATTTTGGGAGGACTTTTTCCTTTTCAACGTCATGGAAGTGTTTGTGGAGTGTGGGGATTATATCTTCTATAAATTTCTTGTAGAATTCAGCTGTGAATCCATCAGGACCTGTACTTTTCTTTGTTGGTAGGCTTTTTATTACGTTTCCTATTTCATTGGCTGTTATTAGCTTATTGAAAGTTGTCATATCTTGTTGATTCAGTTTTGGTAATTTGTACCTTTCGAGGAATCTGTCCATTTGTTCTGTGTCTTCTATTCTGTGAGCATAAAGATTCTCAAAGTAACTATTGATATTCTTCTGAATTTCCACTGGGTCTGTGGTGATTTCACCCTTTTCATTCCTTACCGTTTGTACTTGAATTTTCTTTTGCCTCTTTTTGATGAGGATGGCAAGAGGCTTATCGACTTTTTTTAGCTTTTCAAAGAACCAACTTTTTGATTTGTGGATTCTTTGAACTGTTTTTTTTTTTTTTTCATCTCAATTGAGTTAATTTCTGCTCTAATCTTCATGATTTCTTGCCGTCTTTGTGCTCTGGGTTTTGTTTGCTCTTCTTTTACTAGTTGTTGTAGGTGCAATATTAAGGTGCTAATTTGATCCCTTTCCGTTTTCCTAATGTGTGAGTTCATAGCTATTATTTTCCAAGAACTGCTTTCATCGCATCCCATAAATTCTGGTAAGTTGTACTTGAATTTTCATTGAATTGTAGATATTGTTGAATTTCTTGTTGAATTTCTGCTGCGACCCATTGATTACTGAGTAGGGTGTTGTTTAGTTTTCATGAATTTAGTGGGTTTTTCTGGTTTCTTTTGTCTTTTATTTCTAGTTTGATTGCATTGTGGTCAGATAGTATGCATGGGATAATTTCAATTTTCGTGCATATACTTACACGTGACCTCTGGACTAGTATGTGGTCTATTTTGGAAAATGACCCGTGTGCAGCTGAAAAAAATGTGTATTCATCTGTGGTTGGCTGGAACACTCTGTATATGTCCACCAGCTCCATTTGTTCCAAGCTCTGGTTCAGTTCTGCTACTTCTTTGCTAATTTTTTGTCTGGTTGACCTATCTTTTTGAGATAGAGGTGTGTTAAGATCTCCTGTTAATAGCCGGGCGTGGTGGCGCATGCCTGTAATCCCAGCACTCGGGAGGCTGAGGCAGGATGATTGTTGTGAGTTCGAGACCAGCCTGAGCTACAAAGTGAGCTTAAGGCCAGCCTGAACTGCATAGTGAGACCCTGTCTCAAAAAGACAAAAAAAAAAAAAAAAAAGATCTCCTGTTAAGATTGTGTTCTTAGACATGAAGTTTTTCATGTCCCTTAAGATTTGTCTTACATAGTTGGGTGCTCCTGTGTTTAGTGCATAAGATATTTATGAGTTACTTCTTGCTCTTGAATTTTTCCCCTGACCAATATATAGTGGCCTTCTTTGTGTCATTTGATCATTCTTGGTTTGAAGTTAAGACTGTCTGAGAACAGAATTGCTACTCCTGCTTTTTTCAGAGGTGCTGGGGCATGTAATATTGTTCTCCATCCTTTGACTTTGAGCCTATGAAGGTCCTTTTGTGTTAAGTGTGTTTCTTGTAAACAGCATATTGTTGGATTTTGTTTCCTAATCCACTGTGCCAGTCTATTTCTCTGAATTGGAGAATTGAGTCCATTTACATTTATGGTTATAATTGAAATGTGCTGACTTATGTTTGTCATATTTACCTGGTATTGCTTACTCCTTTGTAACCTGTGTTTAATTTACTGTCCTGTTTAGTGTGTTCCTTCTATTCTCATTCATGGAGTTCTGGTCATTGTGGTCTCTCTCTAGAACATCTTTCAGCAGCCTGTGAAGGGATGGCTTCGTCATCATGAAATTCTTTAGTTGTTCTTTGTCGTGGAAGTATTTCACTTCTCCATCAAATTTGAAAGAGAGTTTTGCAGGGTAGTCTGGGCTGGAATTTGCTTTCATGTAAGACTTGAAGAGCTCTGCTCCATGCTTTCCTTGCCTTCATTGTTTGTGTAGAGAAGTCGGCTGTAATTCTGATGGGTTTTCCTTTGAATGTGAGCTCCTTCTTCTCTCTAGCAGCTTTCAGTATATTATTTTTGTTTTGCATTTCTGGGATCTTAACTATTATATGTCTCGGTGTGTTTCTACTTGGGTTGAAGTTATTTGGTGTTCTGTATGCTTCGGTGACCTCAATGTTGGAATGCTTCCTTATATTTGGGAAGTTTTCTGTGATGACTTCTCCACAAATTCTTTTTATGTCATTTGTATTGACTCCTTCATTCTCGTTGATACCAATTCTTCTCACGTTGTTCATTCTGGCGTCATCCTGCAGGTCATGGATTATTTTTTCCTGCATTCTCATTGTTTTTAAGAGATCCTTTCTCACCTTTTCACTAGCTGCTCTGGCATCTTCAAGATCTGAAACTCTGTCTTCGCTTTCACTCAAACCGTTTTGTAGACTCATGATTGATAGTTTTAGTTCTTCTATATCTCGTTGACTGTGTTTCATGTGTGCTATTTCTTTTCTGTATTTCTCATTCAAGGAATCCATCATATTTCTGATCTCCTCAATTTTTTTTATCCATGTCTTCTTTAGTGGTAGTTATTAATTCTTTTTCTGCAGTGTTTCTTCCAAGTTGGATTTCCTCTGTATATTTCCAGACTTGTTTCGGTATTTCAGATCCTATGACTTCAAAAAGTTCTTTTTTGATTTCAGAACTTATTTCTGCTTTGAGTTCCTCATGATCTTTCTGCTGTTGTTTCTTTGCTTCAGATGCTGTTAATTCATAATTATAGCAGCTGGAGTCGTGCTCTCTGCTCTTGTTCTGGGTGAGCATAGTTTTTCCACCCAATGTTTCTGGAATTCATTCTTTATTTCAGATACTATGTATTCTGATATTTGTTTTTTAATTTGAGTAATTACTTCTCCTTTTATTACCTCTATAGCTTTCTGCTGTTGTTCCTTTGCTGCTGTATCTGTTAGTTCATTCATTGCAGCTGAGCTAGTGTCCTCTGCCCTTCCTGATGGACTGGAGGTCTGGGATTGCATTTTTCCCCTTCTCTTTGTCATTTTGTATAGCACTGACCTTTGACCTTTGCTGTAGAGCTTTGGTGCAGCTCTAACCTTAGCTTGTTATGCGATTCGGGTGCCAGTCTGTTAAGTTTGAGATTTTCCAGGTATTCCTATCCTGGATCTAGCTCTTGTCTTCAGTTCCTTTTTTGCTGCAGCTCTTTAGGTTCCCCTCTGTTGGTTCCCGGAGTCAGCTCTCCTGTGTCAGGCAGGTCATTCCTCAGGTTGGCGGGCCTGGGCTGTGGTGGGTCTTCTGGGCTAACAAAAGTATAGTGGCTGATCTTATTCACTGAATAAGCTGTACTGTGTCGGCCGGCCTGTGCTGGGTGCGGGTCTACAGGCTGTAACCCAAGAAGGCTGGGAAAGGTCCCTCTGGTGCAGTGGGCCTGGAGCCCTCACTCACAGGCCAGGCTGTGCTGGGTTTCGGTCCATAGCGTGGGACTGAGGATTGCTGAGAAATGTCCCTCTGGCATGGCAGGCTTGGAGTTCTTACTCCAGGAGGACCTGCACTGGGTCTGGGGCTGTGGGGTGGGACCAGTAATCACCTGGAAATGTCTCTGGCACAGTGTGCCTGGAGCTCTCACCAGGCCATGGGGTGGGGGGCAGGGAATCCCTGGGAAATGTCTCTCCAGCACAGCAGGCATGGAGTTCTACACTCACTGAACTTTGCTGCTCAGAGAGTCGGGGAAATTCCCACTCGTTCAGCAGGCTTTACGGTAGGGGATCTGGGGAGGTGCTGGTCCTGAGGTTTCAGGCTAGTCACTGGCTTGGAGGGCTTGGTGGCAGGGATCTGGGTAGCGCATGTGGAAAGAAGCCAATGGCTCTCCCTCAGACTCACTGCACTCACACTGATCTGGGAAGCCTGGTGAGTCATGCAAATTCCCACTCATTGGGAGAGCTTGGTGCGGGATCCAGGATGCTGCTGGAGTCAGCTGCTGTCTCAGGCAGTGGGTCTCGCTGTCTTGGGAGGTCTCTGGGGCTGCGCGGGTGTGGGCAGGATCGAGGAGGATGGCAGAGTCCACCGCGCTGTCTCTGGCTGGTCTCAGGGCCTGGGCGGGCGCGGGTGGGATGGAGGAGGATGGCAGAGTGGGCCGCGCTGTCTCTGGCTGGTCTCTGGGGCTGGGCGGGCATGGGCGGAATGCCATAGCTAATATTTTTATGTATATGCTTTAGTCATTTTTTTCCTTACAATGAGTTTTGGACAATTTGTGTTTTGTGTATCTTGGTATGATTTTATTTAAATTTCTTGGGCAAAAGGTTCATTTTTCTTGGAAATGTGGTATAAATTGAACTAAATTCAGAAATTTTAAATCTTTCAATATTTATTGCCTTCTCCTTTCTACTTTGAGAATTCTAATTACATGAATACAAAAAAAAAAGAAAGGAAGAGTTAATACTTACAATTTTTGTTTTTAGTCTAATTTTTTTCCTCTCTTGAATTTCTTATAACATCTTAGTTATTGTGTTTTTTTAAAAAACAAAACTTACACATTTATATCTGGTAATCTGAGAAACTACTTGCACATAGAATCATGTAAGACAGCAACAACTGTTGGATTCCTATTACTTTGTTTAGTGAAATCTTGTATCATGTATAATGCTATTATCTTCTATCACTATTTTTTATCCTTTAAAAATGATAATAAAAAGTACAAACAATCAAAAAAATATTTTAGAATCACAGAGCTCTGGAAATGGTAAATGGATGATTAAGTAATTATCAGTGGTTTGTAAAGCAGCATAAAAGGTTGAAGAGGTGTATAGCAAAATTTTAAATTAAGAAGTCACCGTGGGATGAATCTCTGGAAGAGATGCCGAACCAGAGAAAAAGAGAAATTCTATTATAATTAACAACTTCACTAAGTGGATATGAAGGAAAGGACTGTCCTAAGTTACTTGGGAAGTCACAGAATCAGTAAGGGAAAGCAAAAATATTCTATAGAAGCAGAGGGATAGTAGATTGGAATAGATGAAAGCAAGCAGGGAAAAAGGGTAGAAAGGACCATACTGTCAAGAGATTAGGCTTGGAAACATTAGCATGACCTGATGTTCAACCTAATGAGATCACACATACAAATATTTATACATAAATATTTGTTATACATCATGATTCTCTTGTAAAGACAGTATAAAAAGGGAGAAAATAATAAATTTACAATGTAGAAACCTGGTCACACTTTATGTTGGCCCCAGAAAGTCAAGTTCATATTGAAGGAAGATAAAAGAAATCAAGATAGGAAGAAAGGAGATGAGGAAACCCAAATTTTCTATCTCTATCTTAAAACTCTGAGTTAGATGGTCAACACTTAGGAAAAGTTGGCAAATAGGATTAGCCTCAAATTCATATGGCCTATCTCATTCCTCTTCCCTGTTATAGACACTAAGATGAAGAGTAACTAAAGTAATTTTCTTGGTTTGCAGGGGTACACACTTGCCTTTTTCCATAATGGCCATTTCCAGAAGCCCCTGGATTGATACCTAGAAGCCTCTGAACCTACAATCTTACTCCACGTTCCACGCAAAGTACAAGCTTGAGGACATGATAACCTGCCAAACAGAAGCAATTACCCCATAAACAGCCAGAAGAGTATCCCCCTAAGCAACAAAAATCATTTCCAGGGAAGCAAATTGACCCTGAAGCCAATTTCTGAAGAGCTATGAAATCAGACCTAGGATAATAAGGAGACAGAAACTGCCCCACTTCAGCTAATCCTTAGAAGTTTGCCTTCCAATTTTGTGGCTAAGCTGAAGACTGGCATCAGTGTTACTCCAGTTACTCAGAGTTCAGTACGTTTTTCTTTGGTGATTCATTTTATTCTACTTTTATTTCCTTTGTATTAGTATATATTTGTAATATATAATCATCCCAGTCATCATGTTGATTGATATACATATTATCACTTTACTCTTCCCTTCCTTCTCCATTCTTCTGCGGACATCCTTCCAGTCTCTACAGAATCTGCATTACTGTTTGCTAACATTTCTCTTGTATTTTAGTCTTTACTTATATGGGTCTCCTGCATCAGAGATACTATACCATGTGATATTTAACCATGAGTGATGTATTTCAGTACATATTACAGTCTCAAAGTGCACTTATTTTCCTACAAATGACTCCTTTATTCTTCTGTATCACAGACTAGCACTACATTGTATGTATGTACCACATTTTCATTATCCAGTCATCAGATCATAGGCATAAGGACAGTTACCATAATGTAGGTATTGTGAGTCACACTGCTACAAATATGGGTATGCATATATTACTGTAACATGATGACTTCAGTTCCTCCAGAAAAGATACTGAGAGAAGGTACAATTGAGTCAAATGGAATTTCTAATTTTAGTTTTTTGAAACATCTCCATACTGATTTCCATGGACCACCAACAATATAGAGAGGTTCATTTTTCTCTTGATCATACCCATTATTGCTAGAATAAGACAGAAACCCAGTGTTCTTTTGATTTGCATTTCTCTAAAGGGTGAAGGTGGTGAACATTTTTTCATGTACTTGCTGGCTATTTGTACTTCCTAAAAAGTATCTTTTCAGTACATTTGCCTATCTTTTGATTGGGTCTGGCAAAAATTTGTTCCATCCATTAGGCTGTCTCTTCACTTTGCTGGCTGCTTCTCTTTCTGTTCAGTAGAAATTTTTTATATAACCTCATTTTTTAATTCTTATTGTCACGCATTATACATGAGGTTCTGTTAAGAAGTCCTTCCCTATGCTTATATGATTTAGAGTTTCATCAATTTTTTTCTAGCAGATTCAGTGTTGCTAGGTCTTTGAATCCATTTTTATTAGACTTTTGTATAAGTCAGGAGATATGAATCTAGCTTCATTATTCTGCATGTAAATATGTATGATAGTTATAGATTCATTCATGCTACCAACCTTTGCTACATTTGTTTATAACCCTATTTAGTCTCCCTTGATTATTTTACCTTCTCAAAGATAAAATGGCTGGGCCGGTCAGACAGCTCAGCAGACTAAAGCAGCTGCTTAGGCGTGCGCAGGGACGTGAGTGCCAGCTCCACCCCTGGGGCACACTGAGAGGTCTATTGAGACTGTGCGTGGTGGTGCTTCCCAGGGCTTGGAAGGCTGAAAGCAGGAGGATCACTATGAGTTAGATCTGTGTAGTGAGATCCTGTAGACTGGGCATTAGACACTTTAAAAAAAAATGGGTGAAGTTGCTTGCAGCAGTTTCTGGTATTTTCTTTTCTATTCCATTGGTGAATAAGTCTGTCTTGTGCCAGTACCATGCTACTTTTACTCCCTTAACTGTACAATAACTTTTAGTATGGCCTCACTTATAGCCCTGGCTAGCCTCAACCTCACCATAATACTCCTGCTACAGTCTCATGAGTACTAGTATTATAGGTGCATAATATCATACCCCTCTGGATGTTTCTAATTGTCTGAAAAACACTGCTGATATTTGTTTGCTAGGAATTATCTAATTCTGTGAAAAATGCTGTTAGTATTTTGAGTGAAATGGCAGCAAATTTAAAGAGCATTTTTTGTGTATATTTTCTTTCTCAACAGGTTTACTGTTGCAGTATTCTTTGGGGGATCTCCTCAGACTCAACTGTGACAATAGTATATGCCATTATACTGACTATGATACACATATTTTTCTTCTATTAGGTGAGAAATCCTAGAAATAATGACTACCCAGTAAGCAATCACCACACCTAGCACTCATGTCTTATTTTCTAATACTATTCACCAATAACAGGAACAAGGAATCTTTGGAAAACAGGGTGACTATAGGATTGTGTAGGGCAGGAAATATACCTAAGAGTCTATACAACTGGTGATGTGTGTTATTTAAGACAAAAAATGTCAATGTATTGAGATTTTTTCTGAACTAAAACCTCAGTATTCAGGTTTAATTGTAGTGGTGGGATTTTGCAATAAATGAGTGGGTTTTGGGTTGCAGTTTTGGCACTGATCTGTAAAAGGTTCACCAGTACTGGCCTATCTGATCTTGTAATGCTAATAAAATTAAGAAATTTTCAATAAAAGCTCATAGGAAGGGCACATATTGAAGAGATGCGTAAACGAACAAAAAGATCTGAAAATAGCTAAACCTGATGCAATGTGAATAAAACAAAGTGTAAAACAAGTATCTATATCTCTATAATTATCCAAAGAAAGTATTAAAACATTTGCAGAAGAACTGCAAATAATGTACATAGCTACTTCACTCTCAAAGAGGAAGAGCATAATTATCTACTGTTTCACATGGCTTTATGCTACATGGCAAACACCTTTGCAAAAAATACAGTATGAAAAAGGAAAATAATCAGTGAAAAATCAGACAATCTTTACCTCAGGCTTATGACTAAGGTTAACATTTATCAGGTTCACATAATTTACCTTTGATATTTTATATTTATTTATTTTGGTATATTTAAAACAGCATATCACCTTGGTGAAATGGTCTTATTTCCAAAACACTATAACTCCAGTATTCATAAGACAGTCATTCAATAAATCCTCAATATGAAACATTCTACAGAGTACTTTACCAGTACTCATTAAAATAGTTAAAAGTAACTTAAAAAGGAAAGATCTCAGAAATTTCTGCATTGTGGAAACTAACAAGACCTAATGACTAAGTGCACCATGGTATTTGCTACAGGCCCTGGGAAGTAAAATTACATCATGTGAAACCTAAGGAAACACAGGATATAAATTTCAGCTAATAATGCACCAGCATTAATCTATTTGATGTCATATACATTCCACACTAATGAAACAGGGAACATTGGGGGTAGAGAACATGAGAACTTTGTAGTATCTCTACAACTCTTCTGTAAATCTAAAAATCTTCTAAAGTAAAAAGTTGTCAGGGATTTGTACTGATTTACATCTACAATTGCAACGTGCAGGCTGGTCAGAAGGGGTAGATCATCAGTTGTGTAACTCAGAAGAGCCTGGCAAAAGAAAAGAAACTGGATTTCTTGGAAGCCAAGAAGGAAGCAAGGAGCCAAGGACAAGAACATGCTTTTTAGGTCACAGCCCCAGTGACCCATTTCCAGCCAGAACATACCTCCTAACATATTCAACTGAACTCAGGGCATGAAGCCAGGATCCAAAACTCCTCCAAGCATAGCAGACTTTTTTGAAAAAGAAAAAAGACAGGGGTGGAGGAGATAGCTTATTGGTCTAAGCATCTGCCTGGGAAGTGCAAGGACCCACGTTTGATCCCTGGCTAGCACATGTTTTGCTGGCGCCAGAACCCTGGGCACAAAGAGCTGGCCACTGAAACCAGGCATAGTGGCCCATCCCTATAATTCCTGTGCTGGAGCGGCTCAGACAGGAGGGTCACTGTTAAGTCTCAGCTGTGTAAATAATTAATTTATTCATTTATTATCCAACTTGTAGTGTACTATGAGTACACTACATATGTACTAAATAAATAATTGAATAAGTAAATAAAATTTAAAAAGAGAAAAAATGGAAATGATATAGAATTTCACTAAACAAAATGATAGGAATTCAATAATGATTGTTACATTGGATATCACTGTCTTCAAAATAGTTGTTCAGATTACCAGATATAAGTGTACAAAACTGATGAAAAGACAATTACATGGGAGACTTTGAAGGGCCACCTGAGATCTACAGGATAGAGGGCCAGCCAAATAGCTCAACAGAGTAAAGTGCCTTCAAGCCGGCAGAGGCCAGGGCCTGCTGGGCCGGCCATGCTGGGATGGCATCTGAGACTGGGTGTGGTTGCACAAGCCTGTAATCCCAGCCATTGGGAGGCTGTAAACAGAGGGATCACTACAAGTCAGATGTAGTAGTGTGACCCTGTAGACTCTGTAGATCCTTCCCTAAAATACAAACAGATTTACAGGATAATAGGGCTTAGTGTAACCATGCATGCCCATTGAACATTAGGGGCTAGGATCAAATTCTAGGAGCACAAAAACCCTAAAAATACAAATAAGATGTCACATTCAGATATTACATAACTCATCAAAAAAGTTGGCAAGTACATATAAAATGAATGATCTAACTTAGAAAAGGTGAACATATTGATGAGGTGAAATAAAAACCAAAACAATATTTTCAGATATGATCATTCCATGAAGATTCTCAACAGCAAGGAATTAGCCACATACCTTTGCCCACACTTACCCACAGACTAGTTCATTTTCTAAAGAACCACATTCCAAAGTTCACAGAAATCAAGAAGCCTAGAAAGATTTGTTTTTAGCATCTTTTTGCTTTCAACAACCTAACATTGAACATTGCTTTACATGAAATATAATTTGAAAGTTTATTATAAGAGATCCCAAAGACAAACACTATGACTTCTGATTCATTTTCAATCTCAAGCAGAATCCAACATTGACACTTATTCTGCTGTTCTGCAATTAAATTCCTAGTGAATCCAAAAGATCTTTTATCTGGCCACTATTGTGAAAAAAAAAAACTTTGAAAAACTAACCAGTGATAATAAAAACAAATGATATGCAACTGTGTGTATTGGACTTGAATAATATAACAACAACAATGTAAAAGGCAGGACCACAGGGTCATTCATGAGGGTGGGGAAAAGGAGGTAGCTCAGTGGCATCAAGTATTTGAGAACAGACACTTTTTAACGTGAGACTAGGGTCATAAGTATCTGCCAGTGCTTCCTTGAGAAACAAGTTGGCAGTCTGATGGTTGTGAGCCTCTCTGAAATATTTATTCTGTTATTCCTTTGGGTAATTATACCTTATTAGCCCTAGTTATACTCTCATGTTGCATAGTAAATTATTCTTCTCACTGCTTAGTGTTTATTCCCTTCAGACAGTTGGGTCCAACCCTCTTCCCCCTTAGTCATCACTTAACTAAATTGTATAGACAAAATTCTTTTAATCTTTCCTCATAAATCAATCCCCTTAATCATTTTTGTTACTCTTCTTTGAACTCCCTCCAATTAATCTATATCTTTTCAGTTAATGAGTTTGAAGAAGCTGAATATGTCAGGTGTGATCCTAGTTATGATGGGTATCTACATCTTTGAAAATTGAACCCAAAGATCTTTTGCAGTTAGGACACAAATACAAGAAATTAAGAGTGGCTTTTCTATCTGACGTAGTAGGACTCCAAATAGCTAATTATAAGTCAGGTACTGAGTTTCATCATCAATGGCCATGTCTCCAATTTCAACTGTTACAAAATCTACCACAGTTCCTTCTGTCAGTCAAATATAAATATATTTACATTGAATCCAACCAGTTGCTTTTAAAAGTTTAATTTTTCTGGAGATATTTTTCAAGATATTTTTTTGCATGTACAAATACCACCAGAGTTGACTGACTCCACAATATAAACTAAGATGGAGTTTTTGACAAACTGAAAGGAAATGAATTCACCCGACTGCTAAAGCAAAGGTGTTTCTCTTTGAGGGAAAAAGGTAGTGCTTTTTTATGTATTTAGTATAGGGTCTATAAGGTCTCACTACACAGATTGTATTTGTAGTGATCCTCCTGTTTTCAGCCTCCCAAGTGCTGGAATGATGAGTGTATGACACCACATCTAGTTTTAGTTGCCTTCTCAGGGGCTCCTGGGGCAGGCCTGGCAAGGCAAGCCATGGATCAGACCCAGGCTCCTTCCTCTGCCTAAGCAGGTGCTTTAATCTGCTGAGCTATCTGGCCGGCACTGGTAATGCTTTTTTGAAAGAACCATCACTTTAGAATTAAGGCAAATTCTATCCCAATAATGATTTCTTTGCATGGAATTCAAATTACATTTTACTTTCAAAAGGAATTCAGCTTCTCTGAGGAATGTGAAACCGTCACATGGGAATGTGTCACTAAAGCTGTTGAAGGTTGTAGAGACAGGAAATGCAGTTCTTCCTTTCCACCATACACTCTTAGTAGAGTGGGAGGTCCTTGAAGTTGGGCAGTAATCACTGTATGTGACAAATGAAAACAGCTAGTTCTTAAAGGGAGATAATATTAGTACTTTTTATTACTTTTTATTCTAATGTAACACATGTAGACAGTAATAAAGAAAATATAAAAAGCACCTTTATCTCAATGAAAAAATAAAATTTAATAACAAAAGGTTTCAGCTTCGTTTAGCAGAAATGATGGATTAGTCAGTTCTTGATTCTGACAAATAAGACACTTCGGGGATCATTCATCCCCACAACCACTGGTCATCATTGATTCCTTTTATTACCTATCTACTTTTTCAATGTTGTTATACCAAGAAGAAGGTATATAGTCAGTTAACAACTCATTAGAATTTTGTATAAACTACAAAAGCAGATATAGAGTATAGAAAGAGAAAAATCTCAAAATTATATTTCACACTTGAATTGGGATTTTCGATCCTTTAGTGACTGGGAAACACAAGGCCCACTGAAATCTAGGACTGACTTAAAGCATTAAAAATACTATTACTAAAAGGTTGAGAAATGGAGTAGCAGGGGAACTTGCAGTAAGGGGTGATTAGTGTAAGACAGAGTTTATATGGAATGAGTTGATGGAGGAGGCAAAAAGTAAAATTAGTTAGTTTTTCTTCTCTGGAATATAGCTCTGTTCCAAAGCTATATAATGGACAAAAGTTACTAAATAATGGACAAAGGAAAGTTCATAATTATCTGTGGATCACATCTGTCCATGTTATTCCTTTAGCTATTTATACAAACACTAGGAGTTGTGCCCTACTTATTGTGGTTCTGAAACATTTTTGGTTTTGACTTCAAACACTTAAACCCATGGGATCAAGAATATAAACAGTAACATAATTCAGAGAAGAGGGCAACACATTTTCTGGAATACAAATCATGTCAATTGATCTGTAAAAGTTCTTTGAGTATGTAAATAAGAATATGGCCAATGAAAACAGATGGATGAGATTTATTTGAGTTTTCAAGAAGAATGTTATTTTCAGTCACATACCAAAGACTGTTTAAAATAAAAATGAGCTGGGCCTCAGTGTTAGAGGCCTGTAGCCTCTGCTACTTATGAGATTGAGGCAGAAGGATCACAAGTTGGAGCCCCACCTTGTTAATATAATAAGACTCTCAAAATAAAATAATAAAAAAGGGCTAGGGTATAGCAAAGAGGGAAGTGTCAATCACCAGCATGGAAGGAAAAATAAATAATAATTTAGAAATTGTGAAAGCTAATTTTAAAGACATTAAGAAAGGAGACGTTCCTAGACAAAAAAAATTATCCATCAATGCTTATGACTATCACATGTTGAATTCATATTATATAGTAGACACCATACTAAATATTTTCTCTCAGTACTTCTCAAACTTTTCAATGGAAGTAACGATAAAAACTGAAGAGGCTCAAGCTACTAATGTCAGAAGGTGTATGTCAAATTAAAAAAACATTCTTTGGTTCTTAAAAATTCAAATACATTTTGCATTCTACTTTGCTTTTACATTTTTTCTTTTAAAATTTTATTGGTCAATTTTTGATATACATAATGATCATATTCTTCTTAGAGCATTTCTACCTGTACACGATATATCTTGGGGCTGGGGATTTGGCTCAGCAGTAGAATGCTTGCTTAGCAAGCTGGTAGCTCTGGGTTCAGTCCTTGGCACCAAAAACAAAAAATACACCTTCCCTAAAAAACAATTCAACCAAAAAAATAGTAACATCAAAAAAGCCCCAAAACAAACAAGGTAACTACATGACATATCTTGATTTTTCTTTCTTTTCCAATTCCCACCACTCACTACAACCCCTCTTTCCCTCCTTATTTACAAAAACTGTGCTTCCATTTTTTCTCCTTCTTGCTTTTCCCTTTCTTCCTTTCACCCACCTGCCTCCTTTGTATCTCTCCCATTTGAACATTTGCTTCATATTTTCCATTATCTATTTTTTACAATTACACTTTAAATCATTTATCACTGATACAGTAAGACATGAAGGGAAGATGGTTCAATTTTATTCTGTGCCATCTGTCTAAAAATTACAAGCTTGTATATGTGGGTTCATTTAACTCCCACAGCAGGTCCAGAAAGATCTACTACTCACATTTTATGGTTATGGTACTTGAGATACAGAAAGGGTATCAAAATCAAGTTTGTCTACAAATTCTTATATCATGCATTACTATTCAAACAAAAGAATGAACTGATGAGAACAGAAGTTGAAGACCACTGAGTCCAACAATTTCATTTCCTTTATGAGAAAACAGCCAAGGTTTGTAATTTAGCAGCAGAACTAGGATCACAACAGAACTGTTTTTCTGGAGGGGCTTCCTATTCTAAATCCCCACAGCATCCTGTACATTCCCGTCATGTCCACACAGACTTTTCATTTTACACTTGCTTGCATAGTTGCTTGACTTCTCTATGAGACCATAAAAGTGCAAGGAGGATGAAGACTGTTTTGTGAACATCTTGTGCAATCAGTAAAATGAGCAAAACACATTAGACACTCAGATAATGGTTGGTGCACACATGCACACCTGTTGTAATATTTCCCAATGTTACTGTACCATATTATTGACATTTTTGCTACTAACTTAGAACAATATTGCCTGAAGACTGAAGATAACATAAATTTCTCTCTATAATGAGCAGAGACTGCTGCAGAAAGCACAGAAATAGAATTGTAGAAAAATGTTTAAAAGACAAAATTCTCTATGACAGTGAATAAAGTAACATATTTTTTTTGAGATAGGATCTTGTTATATACTTCAGGCTGGCCTTGAACTCACTGTGTAGCCCATGCTGGCCTTCAACTTGCAGTGATCTTATTGCCTTAGCATCCTGAGTGCCAAAATTATAGGCACATGGAACTACAGCTGGCTAAAGTGACACATTGAAGAGACAATATGAATGATTTAAAATTAAGGTCTTTCAACTGACTTTTTTTTGGGGGGGTATTAATTTTATTGAGAAACAAGTACCAATGAGACAGTTTCAAAACTGATTATTAGGACAGTTACAATAATTAATACATTGCATTATTGCTGTTATTGTAGTGGTTATTCATAACACAAGATGCAGACATGATATCCTGTGCAAACACTATTAGTACAAATTTTTCTTCTCATTGAATTAAGAGAAAACAGGTATATATCTATCCTATTTTGTACACACATATACAAAATGGTCCTTCATTTGTATCTCTTTTTGTTATTCAGTTTTGTCAGAGATAGATATTCCATTCTTATTTAAACATTGTAGGTACGTGAATTCAGCAAATCAATCCAATATGGTCCAGTAGTCCATAACAGTAGTGAGTTATTCATAGGACTGGCAATGTCAGTCAACTTCGACTTTTGACAAATATATAAAAAACCCATAAACTATTTCATGAATGTCGCTATGGCATCATTCAGAAAGTTCATTGGAAATAAAACTCTTCACTGAAAAACAAAAAGATTTGAAGGAAGGTGAGAACTATTTAGTTACGATCCATATCTAGTTAAGGTCATTAAAAGAATATTTTATGAGGGGATATGGAAGAGTCGGGATACATCCACCTGCAGGAATAATGCCTGATAAAAAGTACCATTGATATTTAAAAAGTAAAATACAGAGATGTTCTGGATTTGGAGACGAAATCCTTGATTTAAGCTACAGTTTGACCACGATTTAGCACACTGGTTAGATTGTCTGACTATTCTGAGTATCAGTACTGTCTTATAAAAAGTGTGACCAAATGTATTTCAAGGTCAAGTCTAGTATTTGTCATAGGCAAGCTATTAGATCACCTAATTAACAGGTATAAAGTGTATGCTCTGAATAAAATAGAAAAAAAGGACCTGCATATTCAGAACAATACACAAAGACAACAGATGGAAGAAATAAGAGGAAAGAAGGGAAACTACATGGCAGAGTATCACAGGCATGCAATCCCCGCTCCTTCAGGAGTCTAAGGCAGGAGAAGTTCACTTTGAGGTCAGGTTAAGAATCTTAAAGTGATAAAGGCTCAAAATTTAAAAGGAGAATATGAGTTGGTGATGTAGCACAGAGGTAGAGCAGCCTGGCCTTCAATCACCAATGTGAGTTGGCCATTTAAAAAAAAAAAATCACTCTTTAGCACCTCATAATATTTTCAGAACCTAAATAGAAATATAAACTGTTTATTATTTGAAGAGCTAGAAGACTGGGTTAAAGTCAGTTATAGAAATTGCACAGTGATATGGTAATCCTGAAAGGAGAGATTCAGAGGGGGACACCAAATTTGGCTGAATTCTGAATTGCGTGTTCATTGGGCAGACTACAAGCCTGCCCAATTCAGGTAAGATGTAGTCCACAATTTGAAATCAGTAATGTGACATGCCTGCTCAAAGAGCAAATATTCCTTGCAGAAACATAACAGAATCCAGAAAATTTATACCAGGATTTTTATACCATCCAGTATACAATTCAGAGTATATAGAGTATATAATTTTATGATATCTAGTATACAACCTACTATATCTATATTTCATACATAATAAAGTATAAAATATAACCTACTCTGGAGAGTTAAGAGGCCAACTCTGAAATGATACATACATTGACAATCATAGATCAGATTTTAAGTCATCTATTTTAACTGTGTTCCAAAGATATAAAGGAAAGAGTCTCCATCATAAATAAAAAGACAGAAAATCTCAACAAAGAAGAGTTATAAAAAAGAAGCAAATGTAAATCCAGTAACTTAGCCAGGAATAGTGGTTCATGCCTATAAACTCAGCACTTCAGAAGCTGAGAAAGGAGATTGCTATGAATTCAAGGGTAATTGTTTTTTTTTTTTTTTTTAACCAAAAAGAAAAAGAAAAGAAACGAGCCCAGTATCTGAAGTATAGATTTAATAGCAGAACAGGAAAATAAAAAACAGTGAAGGTAGTCATACATACATAGATAGTGTCCAATTTGGAAAGTGACAAAAAATGAAGCTAAGAAATAAGCAAGAAACTTAGGGACATGTGAGATGATAGAGAGCAGAAGGCCTAACATTTTGCATCTGTAAAGAGGAAGATTCTGGGGCTGGGGAGATGGCTCAGTGGAATAAGTGTTTCCCTCGCAAGGGCCTGAGTTCAATCCCTGGTTCCGCAAAAAAAAAAAAAAAAAAGAAAAGAAAAGAAAGAAAGAAAAAAGAAAAAGAAAGGAAAATTCTACTGGGACAGAAAATTAATGAAATTGTTAATATTTTGCCAGATTTACAGTAAATAGCAAGACAGAAGACACACAATACACTCCCCCCCCCCACGCACACAGTCTAATTCACAAGTACTCTCAGAAAGAAATGAATACTGCCTGGTACATGGTAGGGATTCAATAACTGTTGTAGACAAGAGTCTAAATGAGATATGCCATGCTAAACATTTATACTGAAGCAAACATATTTCCTGTATCTAAAGTCACGTATTTACTGTCAACCTTGTACATAGAAATGATCTAGGCAAAAAAGAAAAATTTGAGGAAAACAAGAGATAGGATATTAGTAGATAAGAGATAAATTTATAGTCACATAATAGAAGATCCACAATGCTTGAAATATACCCTAAATTTATCAACTAACATCTTAAACTACACAACTGCTTGAGGGCTGGTGAGATAGCTCAGTGCTCTAAGTTCCTACTTAGGCAAGCTTAGGCAAAGCACAGGGACCGCAGTTCAATTCCCAGCACCACATGCCCTGCCAGCCTCACCCCAAGAGTGGACTGAGCAGGCCACAAAAAAAAGCCTGCTTGATGTGACTAGATAGATTATTTCCTAACAGAAGTGGTACCGACAAAAGCATGCTGCTCCTACAAAATAAATATTGATTTACTGCTTTATGAATGTGGTCAGTAATTTGCTCCAAGCATAGAAACACAAAAGAAAAGAATAAATCCATTTACAGTTCATTCTGATGGCACAAATAATCTTTTGTAGCAGACATAAACATATAAGGCTCCAATTATCCTTATGGGTACATGACTAAATTAATATACCTTCCTTTGGGGAGAAAAGAAAAGAAGAAAGAGGAAGAAAAACAAATATGAAAAAGCATTATAGACATTATATGTATGATGTTTCCTGTGGAGTTATTGAATTTCCCATTGAAAATTATAATGAAAGTGGCTTTAACAAAGAAAATCGTCAGTATCAATGTTATCTCACAATCTCAAAGTTGGAAGGAACTTCAAAGCTCATCTATTGTAAATTTGCTTTCAGTGAAAGAACTATCTTAACTTTCTGAAAGACACTCTTTAGTGTTCTAATTGAATTTACTGGTTGACAAGGAAAGAGCTTGCTAACTTACTAACAGACCACCTCAAAGTTAAACACCTAAAATTCTTAAAGAATTCATCTTAAGCTAAAATTCTTCCTTCCTATATGCCTTCCACTTGGGCCAGACTATTCCTTTATTCCTGTCATTCCTCCTACATACATGAGCTTCTAAAACTTTAAAGACCACTACAATGGCCCACTTGAACCTTTGATTTGCCATGCTTAAAAAACACAGTACTTCCTCCAGTGTGGCTTGCAGTTTCTAAGTACAGCTTACTAAAGCTTACGTGGATTGGGGCCATCCTACCAAATGATGTGTACATGGAAATTGCAACTTTTGTATGGTTGCCTTTTCCTAATTCTTCCTAATTATACTAAATCCTAATTTTGTCATGCACAGATTAGCTACTGTTTTCACTTTATACAATACAAAAAGTCAGTGTTATGTTAGTTACCTTTCATTCACTGTGACAAAATGCCTGACATAAACAGCTTACTAAAGGAAAGATATTCTTTTAATATTACAGTTCTGATTTATTTCTCACTGAGAAGTAAAAAGTTCTTATTTCAGTTACCTGAGTGTGTTGTAATTTTAATGCCTGTTGTTCAGAGCCACCCCCACCTGACTCCAAACCTTCTGTGATCTATTTTTCACATGCTGCATCAGAAAGAAAAGTCAAGTACAGCAATTCTCCATCAGCAAGGCCACACCTCCACAGTGGAAAAAACATTTCAGAAATTCCTAGAGATGGAGCAGAATAATTACATTACAGTTGTATTCTTCATACACTTGTTAGCTAAAAGACTTTGATCACTGTAAAGTCTTGCTTTTCTCATTCAGGGTAGGAGTAGAACAGTACTTTGTATGAATGCTGAATATGCTGCAAATACATTCAGAATCCTTAGTCTGCTCTCTGTGGCTTTCTCTTGTTGGCATCTGTGTATGTCTCTACCCTTATTTCTCATCAGAACCAGGCCAGGTGGTCACCTCTCACCGCATGGGAGGCTGGGAAGAGAATGCCCCCATAACAAATTCACACCATTCTCCACTCATTCATTGCCATGGGTTCTTGCTACAGGAACAAAATTAAAGGTCTTTTAGCAAGAAAGGAAGAAGAAAGGTTTTGTAAAAGGTTTTTGGAGAGCCATTATGAAAATGTTTTCTTTTACAAACTCCTAGGAGGTTTCCACAAACCCCTTGTGTCAAGATTGATATGCTCTATATTAGTTTAAATAGGAACTATTGGTGCTGGTAGATATAGGAGGAAAAAACTCTTTTGTCTCATGTTTTCAGTTCATACATGCTTGGCTTTGTTATTGCTGGGCTGTGGTATGGCACAAATCGAGACAAAGAGGACGTGACATAGCAAACCTTCTGGCCTCATGGCAACCAGCAACGAGGGAGAGAATAAAGAGGGAAGTAGAGAGGAACAGGAAGAGAAATAGGGTAGGTCCCCAAGGTCAAGCTCCAATGACACACTTCCTTTTACTCATTCCCCCCTTCTAATAGCCTACTGTGTTATGAACACATTAATAATCAACTTATCAGTGAGTTGAACCACTGGTGAGGTTAACACCCTCATGACCAGATCAATTGAAAAAGCCCAGGGCCAGGGAGATGGCTCAGTGGAATAAGTGCTTCTCTGGCAAGTGCAAGGGCCTGAATTCAATCTCCAGTTCTGAAAAAAAAAAAAAAAAAGAAAAAAGAAAAAAAAGAAAAGGGAAGAAAAAGCCCATCAGGTGGCTTTGGGAAGACATTTTAGATCCAAAGGAAACCTATCTATACCTGCAAAATATTTGTCTAACTCATTCATAACAATGTTGAATTCAACAGAGCTTCAATGTAAACTACTACATAACATTCTAGGTTGAAATGAATATGAAGATTTTAACTAAATATAAATAACTTCAATGGATACTAGATTTCGTTTACATCTTCTTTTCCACAAAGATAGCAGAAAACACTAATTATCTTACTAGATCACTCTTTTATGGTCTCTTTCTGTTAAAGTTTAGTTTAATGGTCCTATCTAGACTCATATAGGAACAATTCAAACATCCTGGTGACAACAGTTTTCTTTCAAGGATATCTACAAAATACCTCACTGAAAACACATTCAAAAGGTTTTAGTGTGACCGTCAAGTTTATAGACCCATAGTTTCAGCAAATCCCTCCCAGTATCCCATTTGATAAAGGGTTTTGTCTATCTCATTTCTTCTGGAATCTACCCTTTCCATGATGTCTCAGTACAAGGTGACTATTTCTCATCTAAAATGGTAGAAATGAGCAGTGCTTTGGATTTCAGAAATTGATTTTTTTTGTAATATTGACATAAACATAAGGAGATGTCTTGGGATTGGAAACCAAGCCTAAACAGAAAGTTCATTTATTTCATATATACCTTTATACATATAGCTTAAAGGCAATTTTTCACAATTTTCTAGTGTACCTGTGTTTTAATTGCAACCTCTTACACAGTGTCAGATATGGACTGCTCCATTTGTTGTGTCATAATAGTCCTCAAAACGTCATTTTTGTACTTCAGATTTTCAGAATAGCTATGCTCAGTTGGTCACAGTTTCATAATCACTCATGTTGACTCATTCATATCCCTTAGACCCTGTTTTTCTAGCCTTGGAGACTCAAAGACAATAAATGTATCTTTTCCAATTTCTCATTTATATTGAGTTTCAAATTCCTTCTTAATCTTGTCCTGATGACCCTTTTCAGTTTGGACATTGTCTTCATTGATAGTTCAGCTAGTGGTCATTTTTAAGAGGATCCAAAATAGGCCGATCTCTCCCTTGTTTCTGTTGTAAACAACTAAGTGTATGGACACATTTACCAGTATTTAGCATTTGCTCTTGCAGGGCTTGACCCTCATGACATTATCCTTAGCATGTTGTCCTTCTCTAGAAGCTGTACTTGATTCTATACTCTTCTTTCTTCAATTAAATAATGTGATTTCTGAACAAATCAAGAATTTCCTGTGCAGTCATCCAGATCAATGATGCCATGTGTGGTAGCAAGGAAACACGGAAGTCCTGCCTGTTGAGGTTTAAAACTATATGTGCTTTTCTACAAATTAAGATAAGTGCTCTTGCATTTTCTAGACTACACACAATTACTAGGTATGTGTCATGTCTCTTTGGGCCATAAGAAAGGTTGAATATGACTGTTTTGGATACTTGCATTCTTTATTGCCTAGAAATTGTGTGTTCAATTTTAAGACCCTGTCATCACTTAAAAATTGTGTTACATCAAGACAAAGGAACATACTTGTTGTTCATTCCCCTAATTTTTGAAACACACATTTTGTAAAGGCTGTAATAGATGTGGGACCATCAAGAGCGCTTCCTTCCTTCATTATTACAAACTCTAAGATGATGCACTTGCTTTCTCCCAAGGCAGCCATCACCATCTAACCACCCAGTTCTTTCATCGTGCTTAGAATTGTCATCAGGACAGCAATTTCTTGGCTGAATTAGTCTACATCCTGAGAAATGAAATTGTCATCAAGGAAACGATTTTAAATTTGCCATATACATAACTTTGCTATATCTTGTATGCTCCCATCTATGTGTGGAAGTATAGAGAAGACATTGCCTCTTTTTTTCCCCTAGAAAACTATTCTTTTTTAAAAAAATATATACTGCAGAGCTTGGGCTCTAACAACCTATGTGTTTTGCATATCTCTGTGTGTTCTAGCCAACAAGCCTGACTGTAAAATGCTGCTGCCAATTTTCAGTGCTGACTGGGAATACAGACAGCACCACTGTAACTTAGCCCATTGGCCAAGCTCTCAGGAGGAAACAATACAAAAACATGCCAAAAGCCTTAGCATTCCGAATCACTGATTTGGATTCAAAAATTTTGCAAAATCAATTCAAATGGTGATGTGTCAGTATGACATCCAAAGGAAAGAACACAGACATTTGCAAATGTAACATTCTGTGAAGGTTTTACACCATCGCCTACAATGTGATGTTTGTTGTTGTTGTTGTTGCTTCTTGGTACTAGGAATTGAACTCAGGACCCTGCTTGCCAGGCAGGTTCTGTGCCACTGAGCTAAATCCCTGGCCTAATGTGATATATGAAAAGTCATTTTCTTAAAATAGTCTTATTCTGCTGTTTTTTGTCATGCTTACAATATCCTTGTTACTACTTCTGATTTCGATAGTTGTTCTGGAAGGTAAAAAAGGGGCTGACCTTATTATGCAAATACAACTGTAACTTTGTGTTCTGTAGATCTATCAGGAGACTGACTATAAAGATTGTATGAAATATTTTCAACTCAATCTTAAAAATAATGCTGAATAATAGACAAAATGAGAAAAAAGTCAGCAATGAAGGACAATTAGGCAGACAATCCCATGTGAGAAAAGACTACTTCAAGAAATTTTAAGAATGGGTAATCACAGTAACACGGCCACCAGAGATAGGAAGATAGTCAGGAACTGCTCAGCTAGAGGCTCTACTCAAAGGTAAACAGAAGGCCACAGAGACCTTTATTTAATCGCTAACTAAGCAAAGCTCGTTTGAGGGCTCTATTTAGAATTGTGGTAGAAGCAAATACAGAACAAGGATCTAACCATACAGACTTTTCATTCAATAAGTATTTCTTGATCTTTTTGTGTGTCACATATTATGTTGGGTATATGAAATACACAGACCTATAGCAGTGAATAATACAGAAAATATAAATTCCTCCCTTAAGGAGCCTATAGTCTAGGGTAGACCAGCAAAAACCCAAAACCTCAAGGTGGGAAAGCATGGGCTGGGTAACATCAATAGACTTAGTAAAAGTGATCCAGGAAAGAACAGGTTTTTAACAATATACTCTGTACATATAATTTTCTAATGACTTTATATTCTGAAAGTCACCAAACAGTAGCAATCTTACATTTTCAGTGACAAAGAGGTATTGGTTGTGAAAGGATGCCAAGAAGAAAATAGTTAAGTGCTACAGTCATAAATTCATTGGTCACAGAATAGGCTGGCCTTTTAAGCCTAGTGAAGTAGCACAAAAGGAAAAAAAATAAGAAGGAAAAAGCAGGAGGCTCATTTGGAAATTTCTGAGTTTTAAACTTTTTTTATTTCAGAAAACTAGACAGCTGTAATTGCTTCAATTTTGAAAATGGTTATTCATAGCATTGTATAAAGTCTTAATTATTAAGTCTATAAGCATTACAATTAGAGTGTTAAGAAAATAGGATAAAGGCAGGAAAGACAGTAGGAAGCTCAATAATATACAGCCATTTGTGCTGACTGCTCCACACCCATCCTAGTCAATACCTCCTTCACCAATCAGTTGGCTGCTCCATCCATTAAACTTTTGTTATCCCTGAAAAGGAAAAAGCATATCTAACAGAAGGCAATCATTTTTGGCCGGAGTATATCAAAGTAGAGAAGTAAATGTTTAGGGGTGTGTGTGTGTGTGTGTGTGTGTGTGTGTGTGTGTGTGTGTGTGTGTGTGTGTGTAGATGGAGGAGAATGAAGAGGAGGAGGAAAAGGAAAAGGAATGTAAAGAAACTTCAGAAGAGAAAACGTTAAGTATCATTTTGTGGAATGTCAGGGCTATTGATTTGAGCAGATAGGCTCCAAACCTCAAAGAACCAAGGGTTCTGTTCGCCACTGCTTCTGACTGGATTTAGCACGCAATCATTTAATAAAAATTTCTTGATGTGACAAATTCAAAGCAAAATGAAAAAGTAAACATGTAAGCTCAACTATTCCTTCTTTTATTACGGAATATGAATGAATGTATTTAGAAAGACTTGACTATATGAACTTAGAGGTCCTTTCATATTTAAAGGAGTTTCAAAATATAAGTATTTTTGTACATAGAATTCAAATAAATGGCTATTTGCAAACATGTAAGTATGATGCCAACAAAGCATTCTCTTCAGTCCTGGAAGTAGATACACAAATAGACAAATAAAAATAAAGTGAGCTCCCAAGCTATTACTAAGTATTTTTCAGTAGCATGCCCTACAATTGTACATTTGTCAGAGTTAAGAATAACTTCAGATTCCTCGTTCACTCAGAACACAATGACCTTAACCTCTTCCAAAGGAACACAGAAAGCTGATCTCCAAGGTACAACACCCATTTAAAATTGATTCAGGCCAATAAATGACTGTTGGCTCCTTGGGAAGAGATGCCTCCTTAGGAGAAGGGAAACTGCCAAGTTTCTCAGTAGGGTCTTAAGTTACCAGCTCCAGTAATTACTAGATTTTACCTCAAAAATCTGTAGTAGTAATTTACTGGGCAAAGTGATGGCTAATATTGACATTCCTTCATAGTAAAATAAAAATAAACCTAGAAATATGGATGAAATCCTTTAAAGAAGCAATTAAAACATCAACAGTTGTTAAACTGCCAGATCAAATAACTCTGAATATCAAACAGATTTTTTTTAATGTTATAGGTTTATAGCAAAAGAACTTTGCCTTTGCCCCAACATGCATTATTTAAAATTAGGAGCAACTTGTTTCATTACAGACAGTTTCTCCTGGTGCAGAATGTGGCTTTGTCTGCAGTGTGAATGTATCAGGGAATGAGTCAAACAGAACAAAAACAATTGAGGAAGACAAGAATCAATAGTCAAACTGGATACCAACTCCTTGGAAAGAGTGTGTTGCTATGCATTCCTGTGAGATATTAGAAAACCTCTGGAGAGCTTTATCAGTCATAAAGTACCCAAAGATCCACATTCAGAGGGTTTATAAAACTTTGGGGGCTGGGGAGATGGCTCAAGGGGCCAGGGAGTTGGCTCAGTGGAATAAGTGCTTCCCTGGCAAGTGCCTGAGGTCAATCCCCAGTTCCACCCCCTTTCCCCCAAAAAAACTATTTTGGCCATATCTTGCTCCAAGGCAGATATAATCCATTAAATGAGAAGAAACTGTTGGTTTAAAAAGAAAAAGACTTATGAGTGGCTTCTTGATTCTTTGCTGGGGATTAAACTTGGTACCTTGCACTTACCAAGCAGGTGCTTATGGGAACTGAGCTATATTCCTGGCCCCTTATTCTGTTTTTGTGAAATTACAATCCCGAAACCATCTCTGAAAAATTCTACTACTATGTACCATGTACTAGTCAATCACACAGTTTTATATCTTTTTACTGCCCCGGTCAAATACAAAGGAAAGAGATTTGCCTATCAGATTATACCGAGTTTTCTTTAGTATATACTAAGTTAAACAAGCAGTGCTAGGGGAATTATTGGAAACAAGTCAAGAAAGAAACCATTTCTACCATACCAGACATAGTCTGGTAGGGGAGAGAAGACACACAGTTCACTAAAGGACAAATGTATGAAGAGACGTTTTAAAAGTTACTCAAATACCATGGAAATGTCTTTTTCTACTGGGGTCTTATGGCGGGGGGGGGAGACAAAAATTCTTTTAAAGCCTCCATATCTCTCTTCAAACCGCTATTCTCTTGCTTTATTATTCAAAGTGCTATTTCTTATTCAATGATACTTTTAATTTAACTACAACTACTCTGGTAGGGGCCTGGGGAGATGGCTCAGTGGAATAAGCACTTCTCTGGCAAGCAAATGCAAGGGCCTGAGCTCAATACCCGGTTCCACAAAAAAAAAAAAAAAAAAAAAAAAAAAACCTACCCAAGTACGATGCTTTCTGTGCTTTATAAAGTACATATATTGATACTTCACTTCTACTACAGATTGTGAGCTAACCTGGAAACTTCTCTACCATGATAACCTAATTTCTCTAAGAAAACATGCAAGAACCAAACAATCATCTTACATATGATCTTTGGGGACAAACATCATTCCATATACTGAAGCTTTGAATGTGAATCTTTTCATAGGATTTCTGTTGAACTTAATGAGTGGAGACTATTAACATTATTTCTACAACTGTCGTTCAGTCCCACAAGTGACACCTGGCCACCAGTAAGTGTCATGGTCATTATCCACATCCACAACACACTAGAACTTTGTGTGATATCCTAACCCCAAACTGTCAGAAGTGATGGTCATTTATTTTTCTAATTCCAGCATTATCTTATTCTTAGTATTTCTTAACTATCATGAAAACTTTTTCTTAGTTCAATTGTTTTGAAACATTTAATTTTTAATTAATTAGTATTTAATTTTCTGAATAATGCTTAATCTTAATTTGTTTTAAGATTTATATGTATATCTTTGAATTACAATTTACCTAAAAGAAAAAAAAATTCTAAAATAATTACTAAGCATATCTCATTTTTATGTTGAATTCTAATATAATTCTAACAAATTTCAAACAAGTTTTGTTGCTAAATATAATATCACATCTTCTTACCTATCTATAGGTTCACCATTATATAGGCAGCATCACAGTATGCACAGGCATAAAGAAAAGAAGGTGACTGGAAAGTTATCATACCATATTCTAGCTAAAGAGATTTCTCCATGCCCCAGAATTTCCTGTTTTTATTAATAAAAGTTTGTGATACATAATAAATACATTCATCATGGGGAAGTGGATTCTCATTTGTAAGGTGACTCAGCATTAGAGTTGGAACTCGAGTGAATGCTCAATTTGCCATCCCACACACTCATTGACCAAAATAACTTATATGATAAATACATTCCTACCAAAAAGTAGCATGACAACTAAACCTCTGGCTTTTGTGGTTAGACTACAGAGGCCTGATGAATTACATATGCTATATAAAACACACAATTCCACACAGATAGCTCATGGCTCAAAGTTTGCAGCCAAGATGCTCATGTGAAGTCAAGTGGAAATTCTATCCATCAAATGTTACATGGATTAACTCATTTAATACTCATAGCAGCCTCATATGTCTAGCACTTTCAATATTGATGATAAAAATGAAGTGCAGAGAATGAAAGAAATATGTGATAGGTCACACAACGGAGTGCTAGAATCTGCATTTGAACCTAGGACATCTGAATACAATGACAGATTTTAGCCACCATGTGATACAGTAGTGTGGCTAATTTTATAAGAACGGTAATAATAAACATAATAACAATAGCCTACACTAATATAACCTGACTATTCAAGAAAGTGTTTTATATACTTTCCCTGTATCAACTCATTTGAATTTCACAACAAGCAGATGAAGTAGATCTTGTCATTTATCTGAAAAAACTGGCTCAGACAGGATTAAAATTTAGCTAAGGTCATACCATCAGAAAGTAAAAACATCAGTGATTCAAACTCAGCCAGTCTGGCTCTATTATAACAAATTGGCTCTTTAACAAAGATAACTAGGGTATAATAGGAAAAATATCTTTTACTAAGAGTTCAGAAAAATGATTCAGGTCCAACTATTTCCCAGCTCTGAAATCTTGCAAGATATATTACCTCTTACCTTCACTTCCTTTACCTATACTGCAGGACTTTTTTTTTTCCTCATAGAGCTAGTATAAAGATTATATAAAAATGTATTTAAAGTATTTTAGAGAATATATGGTGGTATATAATTATATGGAATTATTGAATAGAACATGTAGAAACAGTTAAGAAATTATATAAATGTTGACTATAATACATATAGTGTATACAATAGACATATATATGTATATATATATATATATATGTATATATATTATATGCACATTACACCTATATGTAACACAATGACTTTAACTTCCAATATTCAGCCAAGCATTATGTCCTCCCTTCTACCTGCAACATGATATTTTAGAATTCTAGATTATGATCCTAGAAACAGCACATTTCTGATAGTGGCTCAAGTATGGTACACATATCTGAGGTGAGCAGTTAGGCTAAGGACAGTTTGTTACCAAGCAATCAAAGGCTACTTCAACTGATAATCTGAGCCATGATAAAACAACCACCAACTGACACAATGAACACAGGACATTTGAGGCCAATGCAGTACAATGAGCTTGTCAGATGTACCCTCACTGTGCACCTCTCACAGAACTAGTTTCACCCCCATGCTCAGCAGTACAGCACTCCAACTGATTTTCATTTATCTCCTTTTAGTTCCATTCCCAAAGTTTACTGAATGGTTCGATCTCACATTAAAATAACCATCCGACAGAGCTCAGAATTTCTATTCCCACTGCACAAAAGCTCCTCTTCTAAACTACAATTCATGAAAGTAGAAAACACGGAAAAATCCTAATAAGAATGGTAGTCACAAAGCTATAGGAGTACAAGAGAATTCTGTCTCCATCAGAGGCTGGTTAGGGGTACACCAGACAATACAGTGACACTTACTTTTTTGACTGGTTAATAAACAAGGATGGGGAAAAGTCAGTAATGCAGGCCTATTGTCATTTTGTGAAATAAATATGTCAAATAAGCACAGTAAGGAAGGATCAGGAAGTTCTAATTTATTCTTTCACCTAAATTATTTAAATATATATTTACATTTTATAAGCATATGCTCTTATGTAACATATTCACAAATCAGGAAGAAATTGTCTTAGCATATTGTTTGGAAGCTAAGGAACTTCATGTTTCAATAACATAAAACAGAAAAAAAACTGCTACATTCCTAAAGCATATAAAAAATGTTGGAACAAGGGCCTGGAGAGATGGTTCAGTAGAATAAGTGCTTCCCTGGCAAGCACAAGGGCCTTGAGTTCAATCCCCGGTTCCAAAAAAAAAAAAAAGGTGGAACTTTCTCTTAGACGTTTTTAATCACAATCTGAAAATTTCAGTTGAAATTACTTGGGGGTAGGGAAAGAAAATCCTATAGCCAGCTCCCTTGCTCCAAATCAGGAAATTCCTGAGCATTTCAAAACATGGTTTGAAAATCTCAGCTTTATCATCTCAGATATCAATATTGTTTATTTTCACCCCTCACTCATGCCCAGACTAAAATCACAAGATGTGTTACGTGTATTTCAAACTTCCCACAATGACTGCAACATTATATACTACAAATATATATGAGTAAAAATAAACATTTAAAATTCACTGTATCATTTAAATCATACTTTTATATCTTATAAAATCAATATCATTAAGATCGTGGTATTCTACAGCCCAGCTTGATATGTTTTATTTGTATTGTTCCTCACTGGCACAAGCATCTATATTTTTGTGCCTCACAGTGTTTCTGTAATTACTCAGTAAGGGGGTAATAGGACCATGCTGTGACACAACACACTACACTAGACACCCCCTGGAATTAATGCCTCTCTCTTCTCTATGATTTAGCAACACAGGGGCAGCAATGAAGTTGTATTACTCAAAAGGGACTCAAGTGAAAAAAAAACCTTTTTGTCCTTCAACCACCATTTCTGAAGAAGAAGAAGAAGAAGAAGAAGAAGAAGAAGAAGAAGAAGAAGAAGAAGAAGAAGAAGAAGAAGAAGAAGAAGAAGAAGAAGAAGAAGAAGCAAAGAAAGGAGGGGGGGAATCATTCCTTGGTTCACTGAAATAATTTACTACTCAAATAGCTGCTGCCAGTAGTATAAATAAAACTTTCAGCATTAAATGAAAGACTAATTTTAACGTAGCTCTTGAATTAGATCATTTTACCCTGTACATCAAAATGTCTTGCACTTTTCATATTTCCCACTAAAAGGGCAGAGTAGAGATTTACAAGTGAAAAAAGTATACTACATGCAGAATTTCCTTTTCTTTGCAGTTTTAAGGTTTAAACTTAAATAACTCTGGCTAAAGGAAAATAAGCAGTTTTTTATGACACCATTTCAATGTTGGGGAAAGAGGAAGAAAAGTGTGTGTCAATTTTTCTAGAAGCCTTGAATATACTGTAGGGACAGAAAAGCACAGGTAAAAAGCAAGGGGAACAACATAGGTTCATCCTAATCCTCCTTTTCTACTTCAGAGCCCAAAGGTGAAAGTAAACAAACAAAAACACTGAAGCTCCTTTTATTTTAATGCATTGTCTATCCTAACAAGGACAAGTTAATTCACCACAGAAATAATAAACAGAAATAATCTTATTTCAAAGTAAGAATGAAAAATATTTGTATAAAATGAGGAAATGATGGGAAATTAAGGCGAAACCCCTTTAATTTTTTTTTCTTTTTAAAAAAATGTCAGTTACGTAACTGGGCATGGTGGAACATGCCTGTAACCCAGCACCTAGAAGGCTGGGTCAGGAGGATCACTATGAGTACAAGGCCAACCAGGTATATAGTAACTTTAGGGCCAGCCTGAATAGCATGGAAAGACCCTGTATCAAAAACACCAAAAAAAGTGCGTTTTAAACAAGAATTAAAAAACAAAATCTTTTACTTATATAAACATATTTTCCAAAATTTAGCCCAATTCTGGATGAATGTGAGAACCAGAGGTTAAAGACATGAGTAAAGCAGTGAACTAACATGGCTGCATGTATGCTAGAAAGAGCAGGAACCCAGGGGACAGGACCTGAGGTCTAGTCCTGCCTCTGTCTCTGATGCCACATGGCTCACCTCGGGCAGTGATCTGAAGCTTTTTCTGAATTGGTCTTTTTCTCATGAAAAGTGAGGAAATTGTATTATACAGTCTCAAAAGTCTTTCTAAACTTAATATCCCAAATTGTGTAAAATGCCTGTAATGGGCTGAATAATGTCCTACGTCCCCCAAACAAATTCATTTGTTGAAACCCTAATTCCCACTATTTTAATCCTCTGTCTGAATTTGGAGACATGATCTTTATTTTATGCTTGTTTTATAGTACTGGAAACTAAACCTAGGGGCCTCACACACCAGCCCTTGAATTAAAAAAAAAAAAGTTTAAAAACAGTCTCTTAAGTTTTTAAATTGCCTAAGCTGGGCAGGTAATTAAATGAGTCAACAAAGGTGGGCATTGATTCAAACTGGCCAGTGAGCTTAACAGAACAGATAAGTTACACTGAGAGGTATCAGGGATGTTCACTCACTGAGGCAAAAGCATGGGAAAGGTACCACGAAGGTGGCATGGCAATCCATGGTGAGAGGCTGTAACACGAAGCAGAAACAGCAAAATGGCACTAGGATTTGGAGGCAGATTTCTTTATGTTGATGGGCACTGACCTAGATACTTCCCAGATCTTAGATGGTCTGGGGCTTTCATAAGACGCCCAAGCAGGAAACTATGAAAGTGAGACAAAGCAGTGTGGCAGTTCTTCTGGTGAGCTCACAGGCCGAGATCACCTGTTAGAAGGCTGGATGAGTGAACACCAGTTTTATGAAGGTTGGTACAATGGTACGCAGCTGGGCCTGATGTTCAGTTAGGCTCTTGTGCTTGCAGGGGTCAAGAAAGTAGCTAGAAAGCTATGAGGCAATTGCACAGCTAGGCAGTTTCAAAAGAATGAGTTTTAAAAAGGACAATTTCTCTTGCACAGATTTTCCCTTTCAAATCCTCAGAAGAAACCAAACCTGCTGAAAAATTCATCTCAGACTTTTAGCCCTAGATCAGAAAGAGCAAAATTGTTGCTTAAGCCACCCAATTCACTGTACTATCTTAAGGCACTCTGAGCAGAAAACCACAATATATCATTAACGAGAATGAATTTTTATATCTTATCACTTATATTCAGGTTGATTTTGCTGGAAACTGAAGCATACTGGCACCTCATTTCAGAATGTGTGGATTGCCTGAGCATGCCACAAGACAAAGGACAAGGAAAGCCACTGCAGAAAGTCACACTCTGTAAAGTCAAATGTCAAGGGGATTGAAAGCTAGGAGCACAGTGAAGAAGCATAGGATAAAAGTTTACCAGAACAAATGTATATGATGCAGCAAGATCTTTTACTTTACTTTTTCATATATTTAGAGTAAAAAAAAAAAAAAATGGTACGTGTTAGACTCCAGAAGTTCTTAAATGAAAATGTCAACAATCAAAGTTGATAACTTGGTGAGCCAGTTGGCTTGTGTTTGCACAGATGCAGACTGGAACCAGGAAACTGAGGTGGCTTCTGATGCAGTGTATAGGTTTCAGTGCATGGAGGGCCAGAAAGATTGCGAAAGGGGTGGGGGAGTAGCACAGCCCATAACCACTCTTACCACTGCAATCAGAACTTAAACTGGCTTTGCAAAACTGGAATGGCTGCAAGATAGAATTTCTTTTCTGAAAGTTACCATTTCTGAAAGGAGCACATTGCTATGGGAGCTGAGATTTGAGTAATTGGCTTTAAATTAACCTGAGACAGGATTTTTTTTTTTTTACTAACTTCTGATATTTTATACGAATAAGAAGTTTCAACTTTTTAAAAGTTTTCATAAGGACAAATAACAATACAGCTAAGGGCAACTTATCATTTTGGAACCTGAATACAGCAGAAGAAAAACACCATTGAATGACACTAGAGAAAAATTTACTTTGGTGCCACACTCTTAACAGTAGCAAGCCAGTAATATGGTTTTGGAAGAATAACTTAACCTATGTTCAATTTAGTTTTATTAGTTGTAAGGTAAGGGTCAAATGGGTTGAATAGTGGCCACAGAAAGATTACATACTTATCCCAGCTGGGCAAGTTGGTGCACACCTGTAATCCCAGGATTTGGGAGGCTGAGGCAGGAGGATCACTGCAAATTCAAGGCCAGTCCAGACTACATTGTAGGTTCAAAGGCAATGTGAACTATGCAGTAAGCCCTGTGTCCAAAAAACCCAAAACAAACAAATAACCAGAAAAAAATTCCTAAAGCTTCAGTTTAGGCTCATGGCCTTGTTTGAAATAAGGATTTTACAGATGTACTTGAATTACATCAACCTAGATTTACAGTGGGCTCTAAATCCAAAGTTAGTTGTTATACAAAAAAAAAAAATAGGAATATTTGCAACACATAGATACAGCTGAGAAGTGAGATGGAAGGTAGAAAACAGTGACAACTCTACCTGCCAACAGATACCTAGTGAAAGCTAGGAGCAGGTTGTCTTTCAGTATTCAGCAGGAACCAAACATGGCAACAACTGGATTTTGGATTTCTGTCCTCGAGGAATATACACTAACTTTTGATTATCTTAAGCCACCAAGTTGGTAGCAATCTTTAAAGGCAGTCTTATGGTAACCTTGTGGGGAGGCGAGTGACAGGGAGATTTGGGATTAAATGTGAGCCTCAGGCAGTTTCTATACATAAGTGAAATGGGCTGCTCCATGAAACACAAGTGTCCCACTACTGATTAACAGATGTGAAACAGGCACCTGACTGGTAGGAAAGGATGAGAGAGAATCTCAACGCTCTGCATTTCCAGCCTTTGAAAATATTTTTGAAACTTAGCCCTTTATTTGAAATCTCTCAATCTAAAAATTGTAAGAAACTAATTTTATTTTTCAAACAAAATTGTTTATATTTATGTATTAAATATTACATGATCTCTAAAGTTCCTCATGGTTCCAATCTCTTTTTGTATTTCAATCACTTGTCCCAGAATTGAAATACTTTATTACAACTGGAAGATTTTTCTCAGGTACAGATCTATTGGGAAACAGTAGTTGTGGCCACCATGAAAATTTGGCATATTTCTTAGTTCATGTCTAAAACAAAAGCCATGGCAGGGATTGATTTTCTGGAATTTTACTATTTATATTTTTATTTATTTAGGTTTTTGAGACAAGATCTCAGGCTGGCCACCAACTGTTTGTAGTCAAGCTTGGCCTCAAAATCATAGCAATAATCCTACCACAACCTTCAGAGTTCTGGGATAACAGGTATGTGCCACCACCACAAAGCTTGGAATTTTAAAACGTTACTGAAAACAGGAGAGGTGAAGGGCTGGTCAAATAGCTCAGGGGATTAAAGAGCCTGTAAGGAGGCACTAGGGGGTGGCGGGGGGCTGGCAGGGTGGGAGTTTGATCTTCAGGCCTGCTGCACTGCCCCCCAAGCCCTCCAGCCTACTGAGAAGGCAATGGAGACTGCACATGGTGGTGCACACCTGTAATTCCAGCTCTTGGAAGGCTGTAAACAGGCACATCACTACAAGTCCCAGAACACCCTGTAGATCCTTCCCTAAAATACAAAAAAAAAAGGAGAGGGGATAGGGGAAAAAAGGAAAATCTATTATGTACACATTCAAAATTCCTATGATGAATATGATCACTATAGAAACCAGAGAATTTCCCTACTTTTTTTTTAAAAAAAAACCTCATGAAGAATGTTCTCTACAGCATTTTCTATATTCCAGTTACTAATAAAACTTTCTGAGTATGAAACGGAAGTTAAAAGAGAATGTAGCATTAGTTCTCACCTCTAAAAGACATCTAGATCTGAAACTGCAACACTCAGCAGAATAGGCATTCAAAGCCCGGCTAATTCTCTCCATACTCTTACTTTGGAATTATCAATCCAATAAACATAGATGTGCCTTATAATGGCAGATACTGAAGTTAAACTTCTGACTATGTGATAGATAAGCCTCAATGCTCCATAGTCAGAGTCTAGCTATATTATTATATTGTATTGAGAAGAAGTATGAAAAATGGTTTAACCATAAATCTTAATTTCTAAAAGTCACTACCTAACAGATTTTCTATCATTTTTAATCAGAATTTTGTGTACTCACTCTGAATTTAGGAAAAGCAGGGAGGATACCAAGAAAAGGCAACAAAGACAGAATAACCTTTTCAATATATTGGGCTCCTGACTGGTCCCAGGGTAGGTAATAAGGTCTGCTCCAAAAGCACAGTTTAGCAGGTCTGGAGCAGAATTAAAAGGCAGTTTCAAGATGAACAATTGAACCAAAAATCAAAGGGTGCGTCATGATGACCTTCCAGGCAACATTGTGGACAGGGTTTCAAGCCACACCTTAGAAGGGCTAGAGCTGTTTTTCAGGGTCATTTCAGGGAACTTCTATGGGATCTAGATGTGCTGGCCATGCTGAAGGGATGCAGACAACCTACCTACAGGATTCCTCTAGGAACAAAGCTGAAGGGGGTGAAGCTAGGTTTAGGGACAAGAGTAGATGTACTGTGAGTCTGAGGTCAAGAAATCTGGCCTCAAAATTCATACATGTGTGTGTTGCTCTAGATCCTTGTCCAAGCACAGTTGACCTTGCACAACAAAAAAGATAGAATGTGGCCCAGATAAAGGGTCCTTTCATGGTGACTAAAGTTAGCAGAATTGGGGCTGGGGAGATAGCTCAGCAGAATATGCACCTGTCTGGCAAGTGTAAGGTCCTGAGTTCAATTCCCGGTACTAAAAAATTAAGTAAACAAATAAATTAAAAAATAAAAAATAAAATGAGTAGACTTGTCCACTGAAAAATTAGAATACATAGCAATGCTTGCTCACCCTTTTCCCTGGTAAATGGTTTTAATAGTAGGACCAAGAACAAATGTGGATGTACCTGAGCTCACAAGGAGATGACTCCTCAAAGTCGGGAGCTAGAACAAAGGTGGACAAGTTTGCCACCTGTGTGTGGAAATGCCCTCTAAAGACAACCTTCCTGATTCTTGTAATCCATTAGGCTTTCACAAATTCCCACATGCGTCTGAAGTCTCACACAAAGGCATTTTTATCTGGGGTTGGCTATGGAGTCAATGTTACTGTGAGGATACATGAAGTGATGCTGTCTATTCTATCATCTTGTTGATGTCACTCTCCTATTCAATGTGTGTGTGTGTGTGTGTGTGTGTGTGTGTGTGTGTGTGTGTGAATGACACAAATATTTATACACAGAGGAAAAAAATACTCTTCATCTCCTCCTAGGCACCATGAGGCCCCACCATCAGCACCTACCAACTTGCTTGCTACACACACACTTCATGAAAAAGGAAGGTGATGAAAGGCAGACGGGGTGTAGGTTAGATGCACTTCTGAACTTTGGCAACCCTCCCATGCTCTCCTGCTGGGGTTCAGATTGAATTCATGGAAGTATTCATTCTCATGCTCATTTCTCAAGCCATCAGCTATCTCAGAGAATGATCTCCTGGCTGAAAATGCCTTTAATGGATTTAGGGTTACTTACATCAATTCCTTACTAGGAGACAGAAAGCTGTTTCTTCTAGAAAAATGACCCAACTGTATTTACAGGAAAAAGAAAGAAGGCATTGACCTGTGCTAAAAGGGAAGAAAAGTGTGGCACAAGCTTCAACATGGATGAACCCTGCAGATATTATAGTCAGTAAAACAGTAAAGTGTATGGGGGGGCAACATTCCATTTATCAGGGACATAGCATAGTCAAACTCATAGAAACAGAATGTAGAATGATTACTACAACAGGCTAGAGTGGAAATGTGACATTTAATTGCAATATGCATAGACTTTAGACTGGGGAAGTTGAACAAGTTCAAAAGATGATAAGGGTAATGATTTCTCAACAATAGGATATGCTTAATGGCGCAAAATCATGCACTAAAATGCTTAAAGTGGTAACTTTTATGTATATTTTTCCACAATAAACAGATAAAGCAATTAGAAAATGAAAAATGAGTTGAGCAAATTTTCTAGGTAGAAGACATATAAATGGTTAATAAGCACAAGAACAAGTGTTTAACATGATAGTTATTAGGAAAGTATAAGTAAAAACCAGAAGGAATAATACTTCACTGGGGTATTTATTAAGGAGATTAGAGACAATAAATAAATGTTTGTGATGATGGAGTGTGGTGGATTGACAACTGTTGGTCAACATGTACCACCCAGCTAAGCTGAATCAGTATGGTGCTAGGTGTGGGAGAACTAGAGAAAAAGAAAAGGGGTGGGGACTGTGATTCTCCTGGAGAAGATTGTCCCACTGTCTTTCCTGATAATGAACGTGGCTGTTCTCATGGTCAGAGAAGCCTGGGACTTTCTTGTTACTGAGAATGGCTATGTTTCACTTTCAGGGAGCTCTGGTCCTTTGAATATCACTTCCTGACTCCAAATCAGATCCCTGAGCCTGCTGGCAGATACTTCATTCCACAGCTATGGACTTTCTAGCTTGCACCACTGATCTTTGGGCCTACCCAATGCATATCCAAACAGACTTGAAAGGGACATTTTTATGGGTTCTAACCCTCCAGTTGAACTCATGAAGGACCACTGCCATGGGATACAGGTCCCCAGATGGACTCTTTGGTCTTCATGTGTGGGCAAATTTCCTGCACTGTTTTTGCACATGAATCACTGGGTGACTACTATAAAATAATCCTATAAATTCTGTATCTGGTATCAAATTATTTCCCTTGCAAACCCTGGCTATGACATGGAGAAGCTGAAATCCTCAGACAATGCTGGGAGAAACACAAAATGTTGCATCCATTTTGGAAAGTAGTTTGGCAGGTCCTCAAAAAGCTAAACATAGAGTATCTATACAACCCAGAATTTTCCCTTTTGGTACATAACCAACAGAACTGAAAATGGCTAGATTTCAGAAAAATCTGG
Organism: Ctenomys sociabilis; assembly: GCA_004027165.1. Taxonomy (NCBI): domain Eukaryota; kingdom Metazoa; phylum Chordata; class Mammalia; order Rodentia; family Ctenomyidae; genus Ctenomys; species Ctenomys sociabilis. The sequence continues at coordinate 111,463 of PVKA01001455.1, forward strand.
TATAGAAAGGTTCATAAGGAATTATTCATAATAGCCAAATTGCTTTAACAACCTACATATTCATCACAGATAAATTGATAAAACATTATATTTATAAAACATTATTGAGTAATAAAATACAATGTGGCATTAATAATGTTATAAACTGGATAAACTTTGAACACCTTATGCTAACTTGAAGACGCCAAACCATCATGCTTTACATGATTCTCTTTACATTAACTGTTTCAAATAGGCTAATCTATAGAGGTGTAAAGTGAATTAGTATTTGCATAGGGTTCACAGAGGGCTAGGAATGAGGAATGAGGAATGACTAACAGTAATAAGCATTTTTGTTGGGATGATGAAAATATTTAAAAATTTTATTGTGGTAGTGGTTACACAACTCAAGAAGTATACTAGAAGCCAATGACCTGCACACTTAAAATAAGTGAAGTTTTATTAAATGAATTATATCTCAATTTTTAGAAAATGAATATGATATAGGGACAGCCAAATAGCTCAGCAGATTAAAAAGCCTGCAAGCAGGCACAGGGACCAGGGGTTCAATCTTTGGACTGGCTGTGCCGGCCCCACAACTGGGGCATGCTGAAATGGCAACCAAGACTGGGAGTGGTGGTATGTGCCTGTAATCCCAGCTCTTGGGAGGCTGTCAACAGGCAAATCACTACAAGACCTATCTAGTAGTGAGACCTTGAACACCCTGTAGACCTTTCCCTAAAATTAAAAAAACAAGAAAATGAACAAGATAAAATAGAAATATTTTGTATATGAATCCTTCAGCTTAGTATTTTTAAGTGATAACATAATAGTTAAGGCCATGCAACTATCTTATTAGAAATTGAACTTGGATTTGGTTACTCAACACAAACATTTATTTTACCATCATAGCTACAAAATTTGGTTTGACACCAGAAATTTTGTAATCACCATATATTGAAGTAAATTTAATAGACAAAGGTCATAATTTCAGATTAGTCATGTGCTACATAGCATCATAGTTTTCCAATACAACTAATGCTATATAATTTAATAAAATCTGCAGAAAGAGCTTAAATCCTTGATTGTAAGTATAATTGGGAACATACGCATGATGGTCCCTTTATAACAATGACTGGTAAACAATATTGATTATTTATTTAATATGTATTTAAGGCAAGGTCTACAGAGTCTCACTACAGTGTTGAGCCTTGCAAGTGCTGAGATTACAGGTAGGCACCACCACTCCTAGTCTCAATCTCTGTCTCAGAGTGCCTCAGGGGCAGGATGACACAGCAAGCCTGGGGTCAAACCTGGGCCCCTGCACCTGCCTAAGTACTTACTCTAGTCCATTGAGCGATCTGGCCAACCTAGGAAACAATATTGTTAACAGACAAAACAGACCTAAGTTCAATTCCTAGCACACACAAAAAAGGAAACAAAACAATAGACCCATATGATGATGTGGGAAATGATACAGAGTGAACTTAAAAAAATTATGAATATATTATAAGCTTTACTGAAAAAGGTAGACAGGATGCCAGAACAGATGGGTAATTTCAGCAGAGATATGGGAATCGTAAGAAAGAATGAAATAGATGTTATTTTAAAAACACAGTAACAGATGAAGAATGTATTCAACTGTCTTAACAGTGAATTTGAAGATAAATGAATAGAAACTGTACAAATGGAAACACAAAGAACAAAAGATAACTATTACAACAGAGCACTCGAGAGCTGAGGGATACTGACAAAAGGTCTAACATACATGTAAGTGGAGTCATAGGAAAAGAAATGTCAGATAATAACTGAGATTTTCACAAAAACTTCTAAAAAATTATGTCACACACTTCCAAGAAGTTTCTATAATGCAAAGTAATATAAGTAATATGTAAACCTATCTTGCACAAAGCAATTAAAATCACACATAAAAATAAACTCTGGAAAGTAACCAGAATAAAAAGACACAATCTTAGGAGAAAACAAAGATGATGACAGCAAACTTCATTAGAAACTATAAACTCCAGATGACAAAGGTGTGACACCTTTAAAGCACTGGAACAAAATACAAAGCCAAAAACCTGTCAACCTGAATTCCATACCTTAAAAAAAAGACCTTTCAAAATTAAATAACATGAGGCCAGGAAAATGGTTCAGTACAATAAGCACTTCTCTGGCAAGTGCAAGGGCCTGAGTTCAATCCCTTGTTCCGCAAATAAATAAATAAATAACAGGGGGCCAGGGAGATAGCTCAGTGGAGTAAGTGCTTCGCTGGCAAGCACAAGGTCTGGAGTTGAATCACTGGTACCACAATAACTAAATAAATAACAATGTTACTCAGAGATAAGTTGAGGACTCACACCAGAAGATGTACAATAACACTAAATATGAATTTTTTCTTTAAAGGAAAAAAAAGAGTGAATTTTTAATTATCTTGAACATCTATTTAGAAAACACATAAGCAGTATTCACAACTTAAAATATAAAACTTTTGCATAATAAAAATGCAAAACAAAAAGCATAAAATTACAGGCATGAACTGTAACCCTTTTAATTAGCAACTAGTTTTAAAGTTATAAATGGGAATTTCTTCAGGTAGAAAGGATATGCTTAGGCAGAAACTAAAATTTGCATAATAGAAAAATCTCTGTAAATGCTTAAAATAAACATTACTTTTCCTGTTTCAAACTGATATAAATGATCACTAACTATAGCAAACTGGTGAATTTTGGCTTTCAAACTATAGTTGTCATATAGTCACTATACTGCATCCTGTCTTTTTTCCCTAAGCGCAGATATAAAAACTAGATAGAATGTATGGAGCAGCTATTTTAAAGACTGTGAAAACTGAATAGTATCAGGAACAAGATCAAAGTTCCAACCATTACCAAATGGAAGTGAATCTGCTCTGCTATCACACTGCTAGAAATCAAAGCAAATCCAGAACCAAGTATGGGACCAAAGTACAGGAGGAGGGAGCTCCAGAAGAAGTACATTGAGTCCTTGCTTATCTAGTTAGACAAGAGTTTCAGTAAAGATTACTTGTGTCTGGGTAGGTTGTTGTCTTCTCTGCAATTATCCTTCTCTTTGGCTAATAAAGGGGATCATTCCTCAAGCCAGTTTGCTGCAACACTGATTTGAAAAGCTCACTTATGGCTTGTTTACTTCTAAGAATACTTATGAACACATGGTTCTCAGCTGTCTTGGCTGGAAGTTTGTATGATAATGAAATGTATACAGATGAGTACACACATGCAATCTACACACTCCCTTGTAAACACATATACCCAATAAAAGCAAGAGTTCATTTTTCCTGAGAATTTCTCACCAGTCAAAAGGCTCCAACAAGAGGGTTTCAATTTAAGTGCAGGCCTGGGATTTGATTTAGAGCTCACAAAAAGGAACACTGACCATATGTCTCTTCTGTTCTGAAATAGGGGGCTGGGGACACTTGAGATAGTTGTGCTGTTGCAGATGTCTAAGAGATGTCTTAAGGTGTCTAAGTGGTACCTCCAAGGATATCATCTGATCTGAGGCCTTGAATTGGGAGCACAGGTTCACTTTGTAAGTTGATCCACCAACAAAAACTTTAGCATGTTGCCTTGCTCTTCTGTGATGAACTATGTCAACTGCTACTGCCCTATTAGCCATATACAGAAAATCAACTTAATACTTTCAGCACAATGCACAAACCTACAGTTCTGCACTTAGTCATTTGTAATATGAATAATATGAAAGCAAATCTTTGAAAAGAACATGAAAGACAAGTGCTTTGTTGCTCACATAGCCAATTGAAATGGAGTACCCAGTGATTCTGCTTTCTTAAAGAGTTTCTTGAGCTCATCTGTTTACTATGAGGCAATGGTGGTGATGGTGGCAATGGCTTGGCCAAAGCAATTTGGCTATGCGGTGCTTAAAAGGGCTGGTGTTACAAACTGCAGCCTATACACAGGTTGTCACAATAGAGACAATGTTGTCAAGCACCTCACTGGGAATAAAAAAACTAGTTAAAAAATGAAAATGGAAGAGGAGAGTGGGACACAGCAGGGATGTGAACTTAGAAAAATATGTTGGAAGAAAGATCCAGTCTCTTTGCAAAAATGTTTTCCAGGCTGCCATGTAAGATGGTATTCATGAGAAATGCAGACAATGTTTGCTTATGGGGAAGGGGAAACATAACTGTACATAAAAAGTCAAACCTATGATCTTTACATACTACCTTAATATAGGTGAATCATCATCAGTAGCAATATTTCTGACATTAAAACATTTTAAATACCAATAATGAATGCTGAACATACAGTAATAGTGTGTATTTTTATTAGCTCAATCTAGATGTCACTTGAGAGATAACAGAGTGGGAGTAGGGGCTATTCATTGATAATAAATAGTCAAACTGGTAATCTACTGGTAATCTCTGGATACCTTCTCTCTCCATAGCCCCTACACTACAAAGAAAAATGAAATTTCAAGTACAGGCTACCCAGACATAAGACATACCATCCTAGACCCTTTAAATGCCCAGATAGACCCCAAGTAGCAGAAGAACTTGCATTAAGGCAGTCACTTGTTACTGCGATGCACTACCCAGACTTTCAGAGCTGTCTGCAGTAAGAGGTCAGAAAATCAGTTAAGCACATATAGCAAGTGGCCAGCCCTTAACATGCTTAATACTAGACAGACACAAGCCCTGTTCTGGTCATGAAGACATGAGAGGAGGATACTCTATGCTTTGGAATCCTGGTCTGTTTATCTTAATCTGCTGAGAATGAAATGCTTGAAGGACTTTTAGGCTTAGGACAACGCTTAGTGGTATAATAATATAAAGAATTTTTAATGAACAGATGCTGAATATATTTTCGGAGAAACAATTATATCAATGCTAAACTAAAAGATCCTGAGGCATCATGACAATGAAATGGAGAAAGCTCAAAAAAAAAAAAAAAAAAACAAATTGATTTAGGTGAATGAAGGCAATGGTGAGGGCCAATCCCAAGGATTAAGGTGAAACAGGTAGCTAAGCAACTGTGGCTATGGGGCTGAAGAGGGAGATCTGCTGTGCTGGTGGGTACAGATTTGATGTCCAAATTGAATATGTTCCTCAGTATTCATTCTGTTTGCTGTTCAAGAAAACGATGGCAAAATCTCCCATGAGTTTGAGATCACCTTGAAGTGATCACTACTTGAGATCACTACTTGTCCTAGAAGGAGCACCATCACCCTGCAAAGGGAACTGAGGCTATTTACCTTTGTAATTAAGGTCATATATGGATTACAGTAAGAGATTTTTGAAGGACTGTGTGTTAGCAGCGAAGGCAGTTGAAAGTAGGAATAACAGTGCATTAAGAAAGAATCTCCCTACACTAACTATTCTAGAATAATACCTCAAGAAATAGCATTTTTAAAATTTCAAGGAAAAAAACAAGTCAAAAACCTGAATATGAGGAAGCTTGCCTTGCAGGCAACCTAGTGACCCTCTTTGCTTTTTCTGCAGAAGCAAGCACCTTATTGCAATCTGTAGAATTGATATCTACCAAGTGTTGGCAACACCTACAACCACCCTTTCTTGAGAAGCAAGGCTTTTTCACCATAGTGATAAAAAAAGTACAGTTTCTACATAGGAAATTTAGAGCTGCTTAAATGCTACCTAAGAAATTATGTAAATTTCAGTCATGGGGTCATAATTAGTAGGTATTAAAAACCAAACCTCAATAATGAAAATTCTAGTAAAGAAGTGGTAAGACACTGTGTCTCCCTGCAATGTTGTTTTGCATGGAGAAAAAATCATTAAAGAAAAGCAAGATCACATGTTTATATAAATTAAATAGGTCTGAAAGCAGTGAGGTATTATCCCATAAGCCAAAGGCCAGTCTAATCAGTACCATATCTATGGTAACCGGCTATTTTAGTTTTACATAAAGTGTTGCAAGTGATTTGTCATGACATGTCAAATACGAAAAATGGCACTACCTTGAAGTTCATACCTCAAGCCAGATGTGAAGGATTCTGTTTCCTGAACTACCAGAATAAGTCACCAGGCATTGTCCTCCACTGAAATGTGAGAATGGAGTGACAAAAGAGTACTCAAGCTCCTTTCTCTTCTGTCATAAAAAATCAGCAATCACTGTTTGAATGAACTGATGAGCTGAACACAAAATCGGTCAGAGGCAGAGCGACCCCACACAGCACCAATTTTTTGAGCAATGGATGATGAACCAAGATCCTTTACAGGAATCCATCATGAGAAGACACTACGATGGGAAGCAGAGTGTATACTGAGGTAAACACACTATAAATGCATCCAGAAGCCATCTTGTCTGAAAGGAATCTGTATTCAATGGAAAACACAATGTCAGACATTTTACTTCTGTGTCCTTTTCAGCAGAAATTTCTAGCAACACCTAAGCCTTCCCTCCTGTTTACTACAGCCCATTGAGTGAGTCCTAAAATTTCAACTGTATAATTCCAGTAAGAAGATTTTCATAACCTCAGATTCTGATATGGCAAGCCCACTTAAAAGCTATTCTTGGTTATTGATTGAGGCAAAAGGAAACTGTCTTTTCCTGCTCCTATGATGCCAGAGATTCTCTGGTAATTGGAAGTATATATACAATGCCCCTATGACAGGCCACCCTGCCTTGGAGCCAGCTGACTGTGGACTGAAACCTCTACCAACTGTCAGCTAAATAAACCTCTCCTCCTTTAACCTCAGGTGTTCAGCACTTCACCTCAGCAATATAAAAAGTAACGAAGACAGCATCGCAGCACAAGAAGAGCCAGACAGAAACATACACACCATGACCAGCAAGGGATTGGGGCCACACAAGCACAAAGGGAGAAGAAGCCCTAATATGAGAAACACCTAGTTAGTGGAGAATGTAGTTCCCCAGCATCTATCTATCATCTTCCTCCTATTTTTTGGTCTCATTCCAACCTCTTGAAGGTCCCATTCTGAAACTTTTTATTTCACTAATTTTTATACTGGAGATGGTTGAGGAATAGATAAAAACCAGCATGGTGGTACACACCTGTAATGCTCAGAAGCTGAGGCAGGAGGATCCCTGTGAGTTCAAGGCCAGCCTGGGCTACATAGTGAGTTTAAAGCTACCCTGTTGGGAGTTTTTGGTGTATTTTATTTTGGGTTGCTGTTAGAAAACTTTTTCTCCCCATCCTCTTGTTACCTAACTACATCATTCCCTTCATGAAAGTAGTAGTACAGGTGGTGACAGAATCAATGTTAGAAGAAAGGATGCTGCTGTATGTGGCTAAAACTCCATGAGAGAGCAAACATGTTCCAAGCACTGAAGGGGCTGAGGTAGCAAGAAAGGGAGCTGACTGTCATCACGTGTTTTGTTTTTCGGTCTTCCATTCACTCGAACTCACTGCAGGTAAATAATGAGGAACCCATGGTAGAATAAAGCAATCAACACCCCATCATTTGGGCTGAAGAAAAAAAAAAGAGGAATTGAGGCCTGGGAGATAGCTCAATAGAATAAGCGCTTCCCTGGCATCAAAAAAAAAAAAAAAAAAGAGAGAGAGGAATCACAGAGGACAAGCAAGGATTTTGGAAACTGTGACGAGGGAAATGACCATGGAAGCAATAGGATGTATTTGAATTCATGAGCTCACTTTTAAGTTGAATATGCAAGGATCAGATCTGGAAAAGTACACTAAGACTCAGAACTGAACTGAGCAATAGACAACTATGCAGGTTCAAGACTAGCCACTAAGTGGCACAGATGGGGAAAAGAAGTGAATAGTACCATGAAGGCTTTGAAAAAGAAAAATCAAAGAACTAAAAATGGCCATATCAATTTTCAAACAAAGCAGGCTTGCACTATCTGATTTCTAGTCTTTCAGTAAAAATAGAGAATCATGCCTATGTTATTAGTGACAGGATGAACACATAGATTCAGAGAACAAAGAGAGCATACAGAAATAGATCTATACATGTATTGTCAATTGCTTTTGCTAAAGATGTGGTAACTCAATAGGAAAAAGGTAGTCTTGTAAATAAATGGTGCTTGAGCAACTGATATATATGTGTAAAAACTATGCAAATCTCAACTCAGACTGTAGACCAGATAAACAGCATTAAAGTAAAAGGAATCAGAGACTTCAATGTAAGCACTATGACACTTCCACATGGAAACACAGGGGAAAATCTGTATATCCCTGGGTTTGACAGGATCTCTCAAGCACAAGACTGAAAGCATTACCCGAAAGAGAACCAAGTCAATAAGTAGGATTGCATGAAAATTTCTTCTGAGTAAAAGGCACCTGTTAGGAAAATAGTAAAACAAGTCAGAGACTGATAGAAAACACTAATAAATCATAGTCTTATTATCTTCTATATAGAAAATAGACCGTCAAATGTCAGTAATAAAACAAAAAGTGTAAATGGGCAATGTATTTTAATCCACATCCCAATGAGAAAAAAAGATTATATTACAGGATTACAGTTTATACTGGAATTGAACTATACTGTACATAATTGTTAGAAGGGCTACGTTAAAAACAAGCACAGCACGTAATATTGCAAACTGCGAGCAAAAATATCCAACAAAAGGAAGTCTCATATTCTGCTCATGTATATGCAAACTGGAATGGTGATTTTAGCAAAAAGAAGTTTGGCATTTTTCCTTAAACATCCATTTCTAGAATCCAGAAGTACAAGAGAAATGATAAATTACAGTGACAGAAAATTTTGTACAAGGACATACAGAAAAACATTGTTGATAATCATAAAACTAGAAATAATTTAAATGCTTTTCAACTAATGAATCAGTAAACACATTGTATCATGTCCACATTAAGGAATTTTACCTAGAAACAAAAAGAAGTAAGTAGTTAACATATACAACAAGGGGATGAAACTTAAATAAATTATACTAAGTGAAAGAATAGCTATTGACTCTTTTGTAGCATTTGTAGGATATTTTGGGAAAAACAAAACTGTATAGGAAGAAAAAAGATTGGTGGGTACCAAGGGCGGAGGGCTTAAGGCTGGCGGGGAAGAGTTCTCTTCAAAAGGCACTTAAGCAGTAACTTGGTGATAATGTAATGGTTTTGTATAATGATTGAAGTGTTGGCTACATGGCTATGGCGATATCTTTCTATACTAGCAAGTATATAAACTTAATAGAGGCAATATTTCTTGTGTAAATTACCTCAATAAACTAGACTTTTAAAAGGGCATGCTAATCCATTAGGCTTAGTGCAGCCATGTAAAATTCCAACAGGATACTACCTGTAGAGAGCGTTACGTCCTGCATGAATGAGATTGCTCCACAGTGCAGAGCTTTGTTCTATCCCAATCATTTCAAAACACATTCATGCAGTATTTAAGCTACTCCACAACTATCTTTCCTCTCACTTAGCTCTTTGTGTTTATTTGTGCATCCAGCCTATAGTCAGTTTTGGCTGTTAAGGGAAAAATGGTTTTCACATTTGAAAGTATTATGATGGGGAAAAAGTCCAAAAAAAGACTTTGAGCCAAAAAAAGCTTAAAATAAGTATTGCCTGACCCTTTACAGGAATGATTTCCTCGTCACTGTTATAAATGAATGAAGACACCATTGAAATTTCTAGCAGATTCCACTACTGTTGTCAATCAGCTCTCATTTCATTCTTCTACATAGTTTACCTCTGCCTAATGTTAAAAGCTATTGTTTGGTTGGACAGTTTTACTGCAAGTATATCTAAGCATGAAGTTATATTTGACTTGCTTAGAAATTATTAGACATATTCAACTGGGCAGTATTCATCAATTCTGGGAATGTTACAGCTTTTTTGTCTTTAACACCCATCCTAACCTCTTTTCTTTTCTTTTCTATTTTGGCAGAACCAGACATTGAACTCAGGCCCTTGCACTTCCAAGCAGACAAGTACTTATTCTACTACTGAGCTATCTTCCCAGCCCCAAATGATGCTATCCTTTTTCTTTTTTGTACCAGTGATCAAACTCAAGACCCTGTACTTGCCAGGCAAACACTTATTCCATTAAGCTATCTCCCTGGCCACCACTAACCTCTTTTCTTCACCCTGGAATGCCAATGAAACACATTATATTGACTTTTTACTCTCCTACCCAGGCTTCCTAACCTCTCAAGTTTCAATCTCTTTCGTTTTTTGTTACTTTTCTTTCTTTGTTTGGTTTGGTATCAACAATCTGGACCTCACACTTGTCAGGCAGGTGTTACAATGGTGAACTAGAACCCTGGCCTTTCATGTTAAATTCTAAATAACTTATTTCAGCTCCTACTTCTTTCTTCATTAGTATTTCCTAATTGAAATGACTTATTTTTCCTTTCTAGGTATCCTTATGTGGTTGTTTCTTATTTGATTTCTTGGAGACTTTGATAGTCTCTTATACCTTTATCATCCTTTGAAAGCCTTTTATAGTATTTAGCCATATCAATCAAACATATTTTGTAGCCTATAGGCAATCATTACTGTTGTTTCTTATAAGTCTGCTCCTATAGTTTGCTATTTCTGCTGAATCACTTATTGCTTCTTCCTGCATATATTTGGTATTTTTAAATATAAATTCATGTTCCTAGGAATTACGTGTGGAGAAAATCTTTGATTCCCTTATTTAAATTCATTTCTTGAAAATTGATTTGTACTGTATCTTACAGATATTTGGAAAGCACTACCAATATGCCACATCTTTAAAATTTCATCATTGGGAATTCATGTCACAGAGTGCTAGGCCCCTTCCTTTATTAATTTTTAAAAATTTATTTATTTATTTATTTATTTATTATTTATTTATTTATTTAGTACAGGGTCTGATTACATAGCTTGGATACATAGTGATCCTCCTGTCTCATTCTCCCCAGCACTGGGATCACAGGTATACACCACCATGCCCAGTTTTGGTGGCTGGCACCCGGGGCTCTGGGCCAGACATGACATGTGGTACCATACTGGGGATCAAATCAGCATCCTTCCGCTTCACAAGTAAGTGCTTAGATCACTTAGTTATCTGCCTAGTAGGCCCCTTCATTTTTGAATGAGGGTTTTTAATTTCTTAATCTCTGTGGAGAATTTTTTTCCCATACCAATGAAAGTTCAGATAGGCCATGAGGTAATTACTTGAAGCCTTCCATTGGCAAAATGTTTTTATCTCCTTAGCATTTAGTAAGCTCATCAATCTTTGAAAATCTTGGCTTTATTCATCTTCACATTGAACTCCCACCCTCGACCTATATCTCCCCTTCCCAAACTTCAGTGGTCTACTAAAATTTAGCGCAAGGCTTTGTTATTTTTGGCTTTCAGACATGCTCTTTGCTTTTGGGCCAGCTCAGTCATGCATATTTAAAGAATTCTTTATTTCTTTCATATTGTGAATTTCAGAATTTCAAATGTATCATCTGCTAAAATGCCAAATTTCCTATTCTCCATGAAGCAGTACATGCAAATATGTTTGTTGACCATGACTTCTTCATGATAGAATGCTACAGTAAGACAATGACTTATGAACATTCCAGGTGCAAACTTTCACAGATATGAATGAACCTCACACTATGAATATTCAGAGGAGAAAAAACTCACAAAGTAGCTCACGTGTCTGCCAGACACTGTCAGCGTTGTGCTGCTATATGCTTGGTGTACAGTGGGACAGAGCTCAGTCAGAGCCCAGGATGCCTGGAAGCAAGAGAAAAAGCAGAGGTGATGTGGAGGGGACCACTAGGAAGCGCAAGGCAGTATCCATGGAAACTAAGGCGAAAATACTTTACTGTATCATACCATATTTTAGGTAACTGTAAAAGTAAAAATAGTTTGTTTACACTTGTATTATTCTGTACCACCACTTTTAGCTACGATAAAAGTAAAAATCATTTACTTACATTTTTGTGTGTGTTTTTTATGGATTACTTTGCATATTTGTGTCAAACATATGTGACTCACTTGGTTAGGCTTCTGGACACATCCCATTTATGTAAACTTATGTTCATAAATGCAATGTGTTCATAAGCTGAGGACTCAATGTACTAAGGGTTTATCTGTAGGCTATAAAGTGTCTCATATATTAATGCAGAATAAGGGAGAAAGAGGTCAGCCAAAGGGACACTAGATCTCTATGTGCCAGTGCTTCCAAAGCTTTTGCATGTGGTAGAACCATTTGCAGTGCTTAAAATACCTGAAGCTGCCTCCTCCTCAGCATAAGAGTTTCTGATTCCATACATTCCATAGAGTGTGGCTGGGAATCTTCATTTCTAACAAGATTTCAGATGATAGGTGGTGCCTTTGGTCCAATGACTATAGGTTGAAGACCACCATGTCAGACTATAGGAAACCAGTCCCTCCAGCATTCTTTGCCTCTAGACTTATTCACTATTTAAGAAAGAAAAATCCAAAATTTCCAGAAGCAGGCAAATAAAATAAATAAGGTGTTCGTGTACACTTTCCATTTGACAGTTATAAAATGTAGGGCATGCTGTATCCAAGAGGATTTAGTCTCCAAATGGGATGTCATGAGAATGTGTGCAAAGCACAGTTGCTTTTGAGCTAATAGGAAAACAAGAATGAAAAAAATGGGCTCCACACACAAGTGAACACATTCAACAAAATATACCGTGAATATAATTTGGCTAGTTTTATTTTATTGTGGCTTCAACACAGCCTGGCTAAATTACTTATAAAATATTGATACAAATATTTAAAAATTTAAATTGCACAAATACAAAACAGACTACAAAAGCAGTTACAGCAAGAAGCTTAAGTAACGAAATTGAGCAAGTAGGGAGACCTGATCTCTAAACTCCTCCATGTAAAAATGCCAACCATTCATTATAAAGACTCGTATGATTAAGAAAAAGTGTAATAAAAATGATGCATGAAGGTTACTACAGGAGAATATCAGTAATTTCATTCATTCAAACCACACTTATTTTGTAATTATTATGGGTTTTGTACTACATTAAGTATTAAGCATAGAAAAGGATATGGCATGATTTCAGCTGTTAAAATTTTGTAGTAACAGAATTTATAGTGAAATATATAACAATAGTACTGACATAGTAATAGGTGTCCAACAATATGCATTCAAAAATACAAAGCAAAAGGATAAAAGTTGTGATTTATTAATATGTATCTATCTCTCAATCTATCAATTTAAAAAGGCACTGTGGATATAGTTCAGTTGTGGAACATTTGCCTAGAATGTACAAAGGCCTAGGTTTGCTTCCCATCCAATACAGCAAAAAATGTGCAGATGCTCAGATAAAAGTGCATATAAAGAGCATTTGGGACACAAATGTCGAGGAATGATCAGGAAAAGCTTCAAAGAGGCATTAGCACTTTTGAAAGCCTCTATAGGTATGATGAATGGCAGAGAACAGAGACATCCTAAAGAATAGATTTCATTAATACTGACCTTACAAAAGGGCCAGGTGTGCAGCTCTCCAGGTACTGTCGGAAGCTCACCAACTGTACTGATGACAGAGTTGCTGTACACTATTATGCGGTTCTTCAGAATAAAATGCCAAATTCACATGTGGGAAAGCAACAGACCAAGGCATTGGCCATCTGGTGTTCAGGACTATCTTAACAGCCAATGGGACTCACCACATGATGGATTCAACTACAGAAATTAATATTGATTACAAGAATGGCAAAACTGATGAGCAGTTTGGCCAGTACCTTCCATGGGTCAGTATGCAAGTCAAGCATGGATATGTCTCCATTCATACCCCCCAGAATGATTGGTCATTATATACTGCAAATTATGAATAGTTACACATATGAAAACCACACATTGTTTCAACTACTATTGTGTATAACTCACATCCCAGTAGATCCACTTACATTTTTCCCACCACTTGACTCTTGCAGAAATTAGCATTGTGGCATTCTTGCCAATTTCCACTAACAACACTTGTCTCAATAGAAATATATGCATCACTACAACTTAAATCTACATTTATTCATTTCTTTAGTGCTAGAATAATATTTTCTACAAGTTCATTAACATGATGAAATATTCCTGGCGGAGTTGGTGAGCCATGAAACACAAGAAGAATTGGGAAAGGAAAGGGAGACAGTATATGAAATTTTGATGGCTGAGTAGAGCACTGACAGGCAGGTGGAATGAACATGGATGCTATGTTTCAGAGAAAATAACATTTGACTAGTCAAACAAGTCATTGCTTGACTTCAAAAGCAATGAGATCTATCATTCCTTCATATCACAAATATTTAAGGTATTTTAAAGTGTCAATAGGATATTCAAAAGCTTAAATCAATTTAACACTTGGAGTAGAAAATAAATCTAAGGCAAGATTCCCAAAGCTTTACATCGTCATTGCTCATAAAGTAACTATGCCTTTGAAAAAAGTATTCAAAATAATTGTTGTTCTCCTTGAGTCTCAGAAGTCCACTACCAAAAATATGTAGAGCGGGGCAAGGTGGTGCATGCCTGAAATTGCACTTAAGAGGCTGAGGCAGGAGGATCACTTAGAATGGAGGGTTGCCCTGGGCTTGAGAGTCAGTCAGGCCAGGCTGAACTACACAGGGTGACCCTATCTCAAATACAAACAAGAAAAAAATGGAATAGGGACTGTTCTATTTTCTTATTTAGGTTGTAGTTAAATGCATACATGTAATCACAGTCATTAGATGGTAAAACTCCCCTCCTCCAGGTAGCACTATATGTTAATTTAAAAACTTAAAAGGGAACATTCACCATCAGTTCTCCCAAAATTGTGAAAATTACTCTTGTCCAAAGATCTGGAACAGGGCCAGGGAAATAATGAGTGGTATATGTGTCTGGCTGCAAGGTCCCGAGTTCTATCCCCTGTACCACACACACACACACACACACACACAAAAAAGATCTGGTAGATGTAGGATAGGCCCCTTGGAGGTACAGATCTTTAAAAGTCTTATTGATTAGTGTCTTATTTCTGGTTTTGACTCTTAATAAATACCAATAACCTTCGCACAATTCTGTGTTCCACATCAGGCTTCTAAATTTCATATAGGGCCGGCGGTATAGCTCAGCGGACTAAGTGCTTGCTTAGGTAAGCGCAGGGACCAGTGTTCGATCCTTGGTTCCCCCAGCCGCGCCGGCCCCGCCTTCGGGTGCGCTGAGCCAGCGATGCAATCCGGGCGCGGTGCCGCGCGCCTGTAATCCCAGCACATGGAAGGCAAAAAGCAGGAAGATCGCTATGAATGTGGGCTGCATGCATAGTGAGACCCTGCACCAAAAAATAGAAAAAGACTAAATTTCATATAAGCCTCATTCTAGAGAATGATTTGCACAACAATCCATCAAACAGTAAGTCAAATATGAAAAGGTACCCAGTATTGTTTTTATCAGTATATCTGCTCTCATGCAATCAAATTTTGCTACAGCTTTCCTTTAATTTACAGTGAAGATTATCAAAACTGAATAAATAATCAAGTTTGAGATTGTTATTAATGGAGAGGGTTCCAAAGCACTTACCCTGGTGAACCTATATAACTCTTCTTAAACAATTCAAGGCACATAGGTACATATTTTCCTTATATCATATCAATGGCATGTTTGTCAACCTTTCTTTTTTCTTTTTGGTGATTGACAGAATTAACAAATGTGATATGAATATGAAGATCAACTTTAATAAACTAGCTTTCTATTTACAAATATGATCATTTATCTTAACACTAGTTTTTTGACAATCGTACCTTGAGTCTGGTCATTGGACTAGAAATGTTTGAATTTCATGAATCTTGACTGTCTATTAATTATCTATTACTTCCTAACTAATTGCCCCAAAACTTAGTATCCGAAAATGACAAACATTATTACACAGTTTCTGAGTTTAAATTCAGGATCAACTTAACTGATTTGGCGTTAAGGTATCTCATAAAGCTGTAATCAACATGTCAATGAAAATCATCTGAAGACTTAACTGGCTTAGAGGCTTCTCTTCTATGATAGTTCATTGTATGACAGAAGAGTGGCTCCTCTACTTGCAGACTGCTGTGCACAGGCCTTGATTTTAGAGCTTTCCATGGACTATTTGAGTACTCTTTGTGATATGCAAGCTTCTTTCTCCATAAACCAGTGAGCAATGTGTAAACCTCAATATTTTTTATGAATGAGCCTAAGAATCCACACTTTACTATATCCACAATGTCTCACCAGTTTACATAGACCAGTCCTACAAGTTCTGTGAGGGAACAATTACAAGGGCATAAATACCAGAAAACAGGGCTTAAAGGAGGACATCCTTCAGGTTATGAACTTTCCAATTCAAGAAAAGACTTCTATTACATCTATATCTTAAGAAATTTTGTCAAAGACAAAGGCTAACAAAATTTCATAAGCCAAGTACTTGACAGGTAAAGCCTTCACAGGTAATAGTGAATTGTTCACTGGGAGACAAAAGTATGTCAATAAATAAGTAACCTGAATAGTTATAAACAAATAGAAAACAATTTAATTGATTGTCTAAATAGCCAGATGTATGTAATATGTATCCAAAAATCATATGGATGGTTCCAAAAATGAAAACCATCACAAAAAACCAAATATAACAAAACTAGACTGTAAAAAGTTCTCCAAAATTAAACTGCCATATAAGCAAAATATCTTTTATAAATTAAAGATGAAAACTGAAAAACTGCCCACCACTGAATAATGTTTGTACTAAAGATACCCAAATATGTGACTGAGCTTTAATGTGTGACCTTTCTAAAAAAGTAACTATCATTGAATACATGCTACGTGGTATTTTATGAATACCATGAAAAACCAAGTTATGGGCTACCAACAGGTGATAATTTCTTTACTTTCCCCTCACTTCCTTCTTTTCAACTTACCAAGATTTAAATTATATATTCTACAAGAATTACATTTAAGAGGAGAAATGTACTTCTGCTGAGGTCCCTCCTGGGAAAGAATGAGAAGAACAGGGCAATAGTCGAGGTCAATTTTACCAGTGGGAAAGAACTCACTGGAGAGCATTACAGCATGTTCTGTCATCCTCATTGCATAGCATTTTTATATAGGATTGAATAAACTGTTCTGGTGAAACTCTGGAGACAAAATCAGAGATGATAGCGTGTCATCAAGCAAATGTCTAGAGAGAGGAAGTATGCAAGTGGTGGCCACATCATGCAAAGATCTAACTAAAAACTGTTAAAGAAGACAGTAAGCATTATAGAATTTCTGGTAGGCCTTGGAGTCTTACAATACTTTAGTACGTTGATACATTTTTCCTCAAAGCTGAGTTTTAAGAGCTAGGCACAATGTCTAAAATAACTAGGTATCTCTATTGAGGCATAAAAAAATCCTCACCATGCTTGAGAGGATAAGACTTTACAGCAGAAATATAAACAGTGTGATTTCTACTGGAAGAAAGGCTACTGCAGTGTTCTGCCACTAAAAATCACACTGCTTATAACATGATGTCAGTCAGAGGAAAGCTCCTTTCCTACAACTTTTACAAAAATTTTCCACCTCTTTTTCAAAAGTCCATTTGGATTTTTCAGAAGTCAGATGAATAAAGGTTTTTGTTTTTCTTCAGGGGCTAATTTTTTTTAATGAGCAGAACATATTTATTGAGGAAAAGAGAGCTCCTGTCTGAGAGAGTGACAGGAGGGGTACCTGAGCAGGTTGTCCCCCTTCAGGGTCTAATTGATATAAGAATATTTAATATTTTTTTCATTCTTTGTCCAAATGTTCCATTTCAGTTTGGTCAAAATAGGTCCTTTGTTCTTATTGTCTAAGGAATATGAAAGCAATGTTTAAAATTCACTATAACCTACATTTATTTTTCATTGGGTTTTACTTCTCTCATTTTATTTTCTTCAAAGAAGTGGACTTATCTATGCTCTGCATTACTTTGACAATGACTTTTTAATCCTATCTCATGTATTTGGCAGTTTTCAGTTTATGAAGGATCTACCTTGTTTGAGGTAAGCGGGACAAATCATATTCCCATTTCACTTATAAGGTAACCAACTTACCAAGCAAATGAAGGGGGAAAGACTGGATGGAGAAAAGTGATCTCTTAACTCCAAAACTCTTGTTCCTTCCTGTATTACAATGATTAAGAAAAACTTTGCATAATGAAATGAGTGGTAAGGTGACTATTGCTAGACAGGGATATGGGCATGGAGAAGAGAACAACCTGTTATTTATGACTGTACCATAGCACAGGGTCTACAGCGTTTCACTGCACAGATTAGAATCGAAGTGATTCTCCTATTTTCAGCATCCGAAGTGCTGGGATTATAGGTGCGCAAAACCACACCCTGTCTCAATCCCCATCTCAGCATGCCCTGGGGGTGAGGCCAGCACAGCATGCAGGGGGATCAAATCCAGTTGCTGCATCTGCGTAAGCAGACCCTTTAATCTGAGCTATCTGGACAGCCCTAAAATACATAAATTTAAGTACGGTGCCACAAATTTCCACAGATAATAAATGTCAAACATTGCACTATGTGCAACTCCTAACAGCACGTTATAAACTGCAAATAAACTACACAATTTATGGAAAGGGGAATTTTTTAAAGACAACTTACTGAAATTGAAGTCTATAAAGAGTAAAATTAGCAAATTCTAAGTATGGGAAGGTTCCTTCAATGGTTTGAGAAAGTTCTATCTTATTTTTTAAGTACAGATTATACTTCATGGGTCATTTGTTTCATCAAATGTAGCTTTTATGCATCCTTTAAGGCATACCCCTCCTGAGATACACTTTTATACCCACATGTTACACTTTCCTTCAAAGCGATAAAGTGAGCTTATATGTTAGATTGTAAAACTTTTATTTTTGCTTATTCAAAGTCAGAAAAGCAGGAGCTAGTGGTTAAACTTGAGCAGTAGAACAATCACCTTTTTAAAAAGTTACAAAAGTACAATTAAAAGCCTGAAACAACTCTGGAAGACTTACTTTTTCCCTTATATTTAGGTAGGATGACATATCAGACATGACTCAAAGATAATAACTATATCCCTTGTGACTAAAAGGTCTGCTATGTAGGAGATACCTTTTGTCATGCTTTTAAGATGCTCATATTGAAAAGTTTATTTCTATAAGACCATAATGTACTAAACTTTAGTAATTTACTTCTTATTCAGCTTTCTTCACTTATCCTTGTTTTTTTCTTTTTTTTTCTTTTTTGAGAAGGGTCTTGCTATGTAGTTCAGCCAGATCCTCCTTCCTCAGCGTGCTGAGGGCTGGGATTACAACATACACAATGATTTACTCAATTTTCAGTGGATGTTATATAGCAGAGTTATTGGTACAGTGCCTGTCTGGCAAGGGAAAGGACCTGATTTGAATACTCTGTATCCCCCCAAAAAAGTAAAATTACTGTGTTTGAAGAAAATTAATTTCTCTAATGTTTGTTAAGTAATTCAGTGATTAAGTTTGCCTAAAGTTTTCCAGGTTTTCCATATCCCTCAGCTCAAAATTTAAAAGCCATATATTAACTATATACTTGACAAAGTCCTCTTTTTACTTTCCTGTACCTTATTAAATGGTAACAAAATTAATGCACTGACATTTCTTTTGCATAAATAAACTCTTAGATATATTGTTTGAAATATGAAAATACAGGCAAGTTGAAATTTAAGAAAAGAAAAATGCATGGACTCACATTCCTCTTTCTAATTCCTTTTATTACCACATAGATAGGTAGGTAGGGAGGTAAGTAGGTAGACAGAAAGACAAACAGACAGACACAGATAGGCAGATAGATATTTCCTATAACAAAATGTAGTATTATTACTATGCATGAACTGTATCACATCCATCCCAAAATTCAGATGTTAGAATTTAAGAGACCAATTTTCTGACATTAAAAGGGAGGGCTTTCAAGAAGTGATTAGGGCAGGAGGATTTTTCCTTCTTGAAGGGAAATAAGGTCCTTGCAAAACAGGCTTCAGGTATTATTTGGCTCTCTTGCCCTTTTACTTTGTGCCAGATGAAGACATAACACCTCTCATCTCTAGAAGATGCAGCAGAAAATTACAAACTTAGTAGCAGACAGTGAACTGCTCAGCAGACAATGATTCTATTCCTGGTACCTTGATCTTAGACTTCCCTGTCTCCAGAAGTGTGATAAAATAAATTTCTCCATTTTACAATTTACTCAGTCAACAGTGTTTTGTTATACCATCACAAACGGACTAAGAGGTATATAAATAATTGAAACAAATCAGACTCCCCTAACCCAAATTCAAAGACCTGTTGCAAAAAGGGGCATGTGAGATAAATATACCCTTCTCAGATATAGAAATACAAATGGGGAAGAAATATATTTTTAAAATGTTAACATCATTGTTTATTAGATAGATGCAAATTAAAACAACACTGAGATTCCATCTCATCCCGGAGAGAATGGCTAACATCAAGAAGTCATCCAAAATTTTGGTAGGAGGGCAAACTGTTACAAACACTATGGAAATCAGTGTGGAGAGTGTTCAGAAAACAAGGATCAGAGGTCCCATTTGACCCACCTATTCCCCTTCTGGGTATCTTCTCAGAAGAGTTAAAAACATCATCCCACGGTAGTATATGCAAACTATGTTTATAGCAGCACAGTTTGTAATAGCTTAATCTTATAAACCACTCAAATGTCCATCAGCTAAGGAACTGATAAAATGTGTTTTGTTTTATATAATAATGTACTACTCTACCATAAAGTATAAGCTTGAGGTATTTCTAGGTAAATCAATACAACGTCAGACCATACTGTTAAGGGAAATAAATCACACACGAATGTAAACATCACGTTGTCTCTCTGGTATGTGAAATTGAATGAGTAAATAAGGATGAGAATGTATAATAGATACTGTGAAATGGTAAGAACTTCTTTAAAAGGAAAGAGGCACAAGGGTGGGGTAGGACAGAAGGAAAGAAAGGAAAAGGAAAAAATAATTACAAAAGGATAAAAATACAAACAAAGCTTTGTAAATTGGAAAGAGAAGAGGGGTTGAAGGGACAAGACTGGATTAGAGAAAAAAGCTATGAATGTTACTCAGCTATAAAGAAAGATAAATTCTAGGCTTTAATGGTTCTTCTTTTTAACCAATTTTACATGCTTCTGTCTGGTAACATGAACAAGTACTTTGAAGACAACAATATGGAATATAACAACCATTGCTGAATTTGTATTATTTTGTTTTTTGAAATTCTGTATGGTTTTACATGTTTTTAAAAATTGTTTTTATTCTCTTTAAAATAAATTTTATAAAGTAAATAACAAATCAATTGTCTTCAAATATTAAAAAGTATGATCACTGTGTATATCTAACATGTATCAATAAATTTAATTTTAAAGAAACAGTGAATTGAGTATTATAATTTTGTTTTTTTTTCTATTAATTTTACTAAGAAAGAAGTAGCAGTTAGACAGTTTCCAAACAGGTTAGTAGGACAGTTACAATGATTAATACATTGCATATTGCTGTCTTCATAGTAGATATTCATAGTACAAGATGCAGACATGATATCTAGTCTAAACACTGTTAGTTCAAATCTTTCTTGTTACTGAATTAAGAGAAAGTAGCTGTATATCTATGTGATTTAGTTTTGTACATTGCTGGGAAACGAACTCACTATGCTAGCACTCTACCACTGAGCTACATTCTCAGTCATGTTTTTTACTTAACAAATGAAAACTGTAACACTGAATTTAAGAAAATAATTGCCATAAAAATTTCCCATATGCTAGATATTTAGGTTATTTCACATACTCTTTTCCATATTTTTATAATTTCATTCACTTATTAATATATCTTTTGGGCTCCTGTCACACACGGGGTAGGAGGTCTATGATTTGATCACACAAATGTAAGGGAGGCAATCAAGACTTCTGCTTGCAATAGGGAAAGACTGAATACAACAGACAAAAAATTAACGAAAGACAATAATTTCTATTGATGACCAAAACCATCAGTTAGAGGAAACTGAAACCCAGACACCAAAATGAAGGCCAAAAGGAGGTAACATAGCTCTGCATATACAGTTTTGCTCCCATAAACAAGCTTGCTTTTTCAGCTCAAAAACTCTACATAAGACAGCCCCAACAAGGGATTCTACTCGGATCTTTGGAAAGCTTAGCTTCCCTTAGCCTAAGGCTTAATAAGGTTTAGTTCCCTCCACCTCTCTGGGTGCAGCTCTGTTTCTTCTTTGCCCCTAGTAAATCTAAAACTGTCATAACATCATAAAGTAAATGAACAGAGGAAAAAATGGGTTTAGAGACCTCAGAGGGAAAGAAACTTCTTGAGGTGATAGCAAATGAACTTCAACCAGAAAAGGAAATGTTGTTTCTGTCAGCCATGCAAAGACAGAAAAAGGAGTACAGTCAAACCATAATTAGTGACAAATTTAATGACTTTGAGAAAAAAAAAGACACGACACGTAGTAGGGTATAATTTTAATTTATACCAGGACCATAACTAGTTTGGGCTACAATAGAATAAAACTAGGTAGAAAGGAGACAAAGAAATTGAAATTTTTAAAATTGCAACAGCAGCTTGCAGGTAAGGGCCAAATTCTTTTTTTTACTTTCCCTTTCTTTCCCCAAAACAAAGCAATGGAGACTACTCTATCTTTACCTGCAAATGATTCTAAAGCACCTGAGACTAGATCACCTTCTAGGTGATCCCATTTAATGATTAAATGGTCCCATTTAAATGGACCATTAATATCTCACTATGGATGAATCTGATTTTGTCCTCTTTAGGTAAAGCTATCGGCAAATTTTACAGATTTCTCCTACCTAAATTATACACAGTTGATAGAAGAGAAGCTGGAAAATATATTAACTACACAGAATAACTACTAAAGAGTTTTGGGCAATGGGATGATTGACACACATTGTGCACTGAATGCCCTTTTCTTTTGATGCTGTGACATGAACCCAGGACCTTTGCCTGAACTTCAACTCCCTTTCTTATACTGAGACAGTGTCTCCGGAAGTTGCAAAGTTGTTACACAAGACGGGTAAGGCAATGATCCTGAGAATCTTCATCAGATTTTCAAACCTGGCAGTTAATTGGTTGGATTCTCACCCTGACTAACTATATATGCTGATACATGTGAATTAAACAACTGCACTGAAGATAACAATGTGTAATAGTAGGGTCACGCTTGTAATGCCTGTCATTCTGGTCTTCTAAATACATACTGTTTGTTATGTCACACCAATTACTCCTATACTCTTTCTCAAGTAAATGCTTGCTTAAAAAGGAAAAGGGAAAAAAAGGTAATGAAAGAGATTGAAGTTGTAAAGTGTGCCTGTGGAGAGTCACATGAAGAGAAAACTTTCTCTCAGGCTCTCACAGAGAGCAATCTCATCAAGCATTGGCCGTGACTCATCTACATGGATGACACAGACAAAGGAACTACAGAATAATGTACAGGACTACAAGATAAACCCTGAGAAGACTTCAATGACCACATAGGAAATATAAAGTTCATGTGTTGGTATATAAGTTTTGATCTACCTAGGCCTTAACCATCCAGCAGAAAAGTATAAAAGTATAT
>PVKA01001455.1:135039-146719 GCA_004027165.1 Ctenomys sociabilis
GTATACATCGTGAGCCCATAATATTAAGCTGAGCTGTAAATGGATATGGTCGACAATTTCTTTGAATAACTCCCTATGGTTGCAGAATGCTGGACTGTGTTGGATTGTGGTGTCGAGTTCAAGCACCTAAGGTAGTTGAATGTCAATGGAGTGCCCACTTTTGACAGGTGTAGACAAAGGAAGGGTTGTAGAAAGAAAACATCATGATGTGTGTGTGTATAGACAGTACAATTGGGATAGATAACGCTGTGCTTCTACATAATTCTATGATAGGCAAGATCCACACTAATGGTGGTTGGACAGGATATTATGTCGGCTTTTAGTGCTATGGTCATCCACTAGGTAAATAATTATTGAATTTTTGATATAATTCAGCTATAAAAAAAAGATAAGTAAGCAACTACACTCTTAATTCACTGATAAGAGATATCTGCTAAAATAATACCTGTAAATATAATTTCATGTATGCACCTTGTACAATACCAAAACGTTATGAAAACAGTATGCAATGTATTAATTCATCGACTCTGTATGGTTAAGGTGTCTTGAAACTGTCTGATTGACATTTGTATTTTAATAAAATAAAAATAAATGGAAAAAAAATAAATGAAAACAAGAGACAAGTTGCAAAGTAGCTGAAGCAGGGCACAGACTTGGAGTATTCCTGCCTCAGCATCACAGAATGCTAAGATTACAGACATAAAACTCACACTATACTTTGACAAGGCGTTAAAGTAACCTGCACACAGAGTTGGCTCTTTATAACTCTGAAGTAGTTTAGGGTTTTTTTTAACAATTTCATAACATGTTGCTTCTTACTCCTAGTTGATAATCCCATTCTTCAACTAATCCAAGATTTGACTGCTCTCCCATCTGAAATACCACATTTGGATTCTCCTCCCCAAGCTCATCTTCCATCTCAGACAGGTCTTGGACAGGAGCACACATTTTTTGAATATTAAAACACATGGAGTTGGAGTCTTCCAGAAAAGCAAGAAGGAAGCATATGGGTGTTTTGTAAGAGCATATAGATAAGTGAGTGCTCAACAGAATACTGTCATAAGGAATAAGATGTTAGTCTTCTGTTGAGCAGAGAAGCAAGTGCACATTGTGCTGGGACAATACCTTAGATCATCTTTCTTTCACTTAGCTGTGTGGTAAAACTGCCATAGGAGAAATAAATGTAATTCCTAATCTGTTAGATGTCAGATATGCCCAGTTAGTGTTCCCCAAAGTCAAAGAATAGATTCTAAAGAAAAGTGGAAGTTAGAAGTAGGAAACACTGAGGGGGGAAACAACAAAAATCAGTTACAGCAAACCCCGTTTTACAGAAAAAGTTCTATAGAACAAAATCCTGAGATGGATACAACACAAGACAAAACTATAATCAACCGCTAAGATTACACACTTAGACACTTGGTAATATTGATCTAATGGGAAAGCAGGTCCCATAGCAAGTGTTTATGGAAAGAACAAGAACTGCTTTAGGAAGAGACGAACTAGGGTGTTATGGCTACCCACCTGAAAAACGGATGTCTACCAGGTGAGCACAACTTCCAATCCATTGCTCAGCCCATGGTGAAGCATCCAGGTTTAGCCTCCAACATATGTGCCTCCAGCCATAGTTGTAAGGTGTTTTCATCCTCTGTGCTGACTCCTACGAGCCTGCCTTGTCTCCCTGCCTATATTTTTACTGAGCTTAGCTGTGTAAAATAAAATGAATATGTGTGATTACAAAAGGTTATAGAAGGAGTGAAGGGAAGAATTTATGGATTTTTGTGAAAGTTAAACTGTAGGTGTAGATTAAAAGGTGAGATACATAAATGCATTTTTCTAAGACAAGGTAGATTATGAATACAAACAAAGGAAAATAAGTATGTCTGAAGTAGTCTGAAAATGGCTTTTAAGGCTTGAGTCTCTATAAACAAAAGGAATTTTCTGTCTCAGTGATATGATACCATTGAAAATAGTTGCACAAAACTCAACAATTCAGCAAAATTGGGATGATGTTACTTAAAACATAGGTTAAGATGAATCTCATTAAAAATGTTGATTTGTATGGTTCATAAATGTACATGTTCTATAACTGACTATATGAATGGGAGTTTCCAAACATTTACATTATTGCATTCAGTGTTTCTACTTGTTTCTTGGTCTCAAGAAATTAGAATAATCAAATACCATTTTGTAAATAAACAAATCTGAGTTGGCAAAGACTAAAAACAATAATAATTTTAAGAATCTGAAAGTTTGTCTGAAAAGAACAAATCGTTTCAGAACCAAACAAGAGACATACACAATGTTGTGGGCAAATAAAAGAGATACATGACGAGAAGATCATATAGTAACTATACCACAATAGTGTATGTTCTTCTAAAGGCAATGAAGTATGACATCTGAGGTGGTTCTCATCACCTGAAATACCAAGGAAACATTCTATGAAGTAATCAAGACAGACTTCCACTGAGAGATGGCTTACTGAAAGGGATAAAATAGACTTCTGCAACATACACAGATAATATATGTGGTTGCCAAAACTGAAAGCTCTTCATTATAGGTTTGGGACATTTTGGCAAAGAAAACAATGAATCTGACTAGGGCCCACAAACTGACAACTCTAGTGCACACTTGTAATCCCAGCTACCCTGGAGGCTAATGAAGGATGATTTACAAGTTCAAGGCTGACCAGGAAAAGTTGGTAATACCATGTTTCAAAACAAAATTTGACAAGGTCTGGGGAGTGGGACATGATGATATATGCTGTAATTCCATGTGGAACCAGGAGTATCTTCGTGAGTTTGAGTCTAGCCAGACTGCACAGTGAGGTCAACAACAACCTGAATTACAGAACATAGGTCACATTGTCTTTAAAAAGTTGAAGGAATCCAATATCCTGCAATGCCTGAAAAGTGTCAACATCATGAAACTGTAAAACAAAAAGGTCAGAATGAAGACTGAATGGTTATGATAATATTGAAGCATACCTCAATAGCACAGCACTTCTTTAACATGACATTCTGAGTTTGATTCCTGAGCACCAGGGAAAAGAGAGGATGACTTTTGAGTTCTGTGGGTCCCCATTTGCCTGAGTTTCACTACAGTGATAGATGGAATTAATCTATCACTAGGTTTTGTAATTGTATATTTTAAAATATAAAAGTGACCATTGATTCCCTATACACCACTAATTCCTTTTGGGATGACCTCTTTCCTATAAGAGATTTGCATTTTCTGGGGAGTATCTCCAAGACTATTCAGAAATCAGAAGGACATACAGGCACTTTGAAATGCAGATACTCACTTAGAAGTGAACTATTTCTCAATAGATACTTATTTATGGAATTTTAAACAGTGAGTGGAAATGAAAATGCGTACATGGTCTTAAAGGAAAGTTCTACAAAAACCATAGGAAATTGTTACACCATTCTGCCTTACTATTTTTATAAGCCATTATTTCACATAGGTTCATGAGTCTCTTGAGCAGTGCCATGGAGGTGATCTGTTGCATGGCAGTAGTGCAGTGAGTGTAGGAATTGGATTTGGTCACACTGCTGAGTGTGAGTTTAGTTCAACTATAAATTTATCTTTAGATTCACCCAGACTTTATTTTTCCAGCTCATCATTAAAATAAACTAAACACATCATCAAACTTCCTAACGATGAGGAAGGTGTGCATTTATAAGAGAATGGCATGTCCAGCTAATATATTTTAGGTAGTATTTTGTTTATATTTTTTTATTTTCTTTTTAATTTTTTATTCATTTTAATGAGAAAATAGATAAAATAGCAATGAAACAGTTTCAAAACAGGTGAGTATGACAGTTACAATACTTAATGTATTGCATATTGTTGTCCTCATAGTAGTTATTCAGAGGACAAGATGCAGACATGCTATCTTGTCTAAACAATATTAGCACAAACTTTTCTTCTCACTGAACTAAAAGAAAGTAGCTGTATATCTATCCTAATTATCTTGTATATACAACACAACCTTCTAAAGGATGTTATCCAAAAAGTAGAATTTCATCAAGATATTAATGTGATCCAAAATAAAAAGATTTGTAATCAAGTAATTATAAAACGCTATGTAAGATAAAGTTAACCAACAGGTGTTTTTACAATCATTAGTATTACAGGGATATACCAGGGGAATGTAGCTTGCGGTGGTTCACAAATTCTTTCAGCTAGATTATTCTTCATTGCCCTCAAGTCAAACTAATCATATTTTTGTACACTTTTTTGTTCAGTAAAATGTAGTTAGAAAAAGCTGCTCTACAAACATACATTCAATGCCTCAGAACAATATTCTACCAGAGGCAATCTTTGTGAAACATTGTACTTCACCAAATATCTAGTTGGCCACTTGCTACTTCTCTCAAGCATTTCCATTAGATACATAAAATATATACTATGACTTATGCTTTTTTCTCTTCAGGTGACTATAAGTCACTTATATTGTTAAGTAAGTATTATGCTTCCACTAATTTCATTGCTTTTTTAATTTCAAAGGCAATCTCATAAGGTTGATCAAGGAAAGTGTTTATAGAAGTTTAACGCCCTGATATATGCACAATTGGATTCATCCTACACCATTGCCAGCGCCTAGAATTTCTTCTGCTTGCAGCATGATGAAAACTTATACCACCTGAAGCTAACTTGCCTAATACATCACTACCTCATTTTAAACAAAACATTACTCTTAGATTTTTAGGGGGAGAGAACACTTTTGTTCATTACTGCTTTATAGCTTCCAAAGTACCAAACTCCAAGTCTCACATTACCAATGTGAACAGGAACAGATTTATGTCTTTAGAAGGTACTAAGAACCATTTTATTTTTAATAGCTCAATTAAAATTTGAAGTAAATTCAAGAAGTCACTTCCTAAAAAGACCATTTTCTCAGTGTCTATTTGTGACACACAACACAATAAATATATGTTTTAAGAAAAATAGGAAAAGTATTTGGGAAGAAGCAAAGTGATAATACAGGTAGACAGAAGAAGGAATATAAAGATACAAGAAGCAAGAAGAATGGGACTAATGGAAATATTTGCCTGATACAGTGAGGAAAAAACTGATCAAAAAGCTTACCCAAAATACATTAGAGGATATTGTTGAATATAAAATATTAAGCAATAGCAAGCTATAAAGAAGGGTCATTGCAAAGTAAAAAAAAATTGCTTAACAGTATGCTGTTGGGGAATTTATCAAAAGAAAAATATGGTTTGATATTACTAGTACCCAGTCACTGATGAAATGATTTTCAAAAATCATTAATGTTAGGAGCAGAGAAGAAAAGAAGATATGAACAGTGAGTATTGAAAAAACAGAGCAGGTAAGTAAGTAAGGAGATAGCTTCACTACTGCATGGGAAGAAAAATAAAGATGGCTCTCAAAACAGATTCAGATCCTACCATAATATGTAAGATGTTTCCATTTTTTGTTCCAGCAGTTAAGATATATCAAATCACTGTATGGTACCCAAGAAACCCAGCACTAAAATACATCTTTGCAACCATAGAGCTACAATGCCCATTATTTATTCTTAAATATAACCATAGACTTAATTACACCATATCCACCTATGATTCCACCAGTTCTTGTCTACAAAGAGAACCTATCACTGAAATCAGTGACAGAAAATGTGCCACTTTTTGACACATAATAAAAATTCAAAACTTGTCAACCTGATTTTAGATACTGGAAAAGTACAAAATGTACCTGAAAACCAGAATGATTTAAGACATCATACAATACAACTTGTAGAGAGTCTTCATCTATCCACTTAAAAGAATTCCAGATTAACCGCCACTCATATAGAATTCTAAAAAAGGGCAAAAAACTGTTTCATTGACAGAAATGAAATATATAACAAGAAACCTGATTATCGTTCAATGCCTTTGTCTTCAAGAAAATGACAGAAGCATGTGAGAACTCATTTAATTTCTCACATAATTTAATCTAATCTTTCTCACTGTACTATGAAACCATTAGAACATAAGACTAGGTTTAGTAGGGACATCCCTTACTTTTCTACTATGATCAATACTTTAGTGTAACAAAGGCCAGTCGTATATCTAAATACCTTTCCCTCAGAGATCCAAGAAGCAATCTATGTGTTTACTCAGTTGGTATGATCAATGCTAAGTGGATACACATGTTCAAATGTGTCAAAATGGGATTTGAAACCACTTTAATGCTGCATCTAACTGGTTTTGTGTATGTTTATGAAAGCATCACAGAGGGTCCAATAGACCCACATCACAATTTCTTTTAATTTTTCTGTTAGAAGTATCCCAATTCAAAAGTATAGCTAGATAGCTCAGTGGAATAAAGCATCCACTTAGGCAGACACAGGGGGTGGAGTTGGATCCCCGTTGTGCCACACCAGCCCAGACCCCTGAGGTGCACTCAGCTGGCAATTGAGACTGGGCGTGATGGCCCATGCCTATAATCACAGTGCTTGGGAGGTTACAAACAGGAGGATCACTATGAGTCCAATCTGTGTAGTGAGACCCAGTAGACCCTGTGCTAAATGCAAAAAAGAGAAAAAAGTATCCCAATTCAGTACAATGGCACAGGAAAAGTGAGACTTGTAAATTTCAGGGATCAAAAATGAATCATCAGGTTACTCATGCATGGTTAATGAAGATGATCCATTATGGTAAAATACCTGGTTTCATAACAGAAAAGTGGTGGGGGTGAACGATAATGTTAATAATGATGAGTTTGATAATGGCCATGTGAGCCAAAGTTCCTGTGACAGTGAAATAGAGCAAGTATTGAGTGATACACCCACAGAGGGAATACAAAGTTCCTTGATTTAAATAACAAAGAAAACAGCAATGTAAGTACATATTTAATTAGTCAAACTGTTACAAAATGACCACACAACCAAATGGAAGAATCCCTAATGTTAGAACTACTTTCAAAAATATAGTGAAGGTCTTGGAAGGATGACATGTATAAGATAGAATGCCATGTCCGCCATTCAATATTGGAAATTATAACAACAAAATGCTATAGGATTCTGTGAAATGCACAAAGGCTGAGATACAAGTAAAAGGTCTGGCACCAGTACCCCAATCCAAAATGTATTTATTAGGACACATTCAATGGCAGACTGAAAGGATTTGATGTTCTGTTTTGCTTAGCACAGATTTCTCATGGTGATAGCAGGAATGTAAAAGACTTATTAAAAAGAAATGGGTCAAGATATGGAAAAACAATTTAGGCCTCATAGATGCAAAGACTTATTATGCTTTCAGTTTAGACATTTGTTCTGTAACTCAGTCATCAAGTCCTTATTTCTATGGCCATAAACATAATGACGTTGTGAACAGACTTATTGCTCCCATTTCACAAATCAGAATGTGATATTCAACAATTGGTTAACTAGCTTGCAATTGATGTAACATTTGCTAACAGAACACTAGTTGACAAGAGCAGGAACTATACACAGAAACAGCACAAATTCCAAATGAAATTTTACAGTCTCAAAACAGACAACTGTACAGTAGTCTTTGAATTTCAAAAAGATACAACATTGGCCTTGATGGCAAAGAAAAGCAAACTAGTACTGCTGATATCAACATCTTGCAATATTGGAAATATTGATAGAGAAATCTTAACAAAACAGAAACCTGAGATGAATATTTTCAACAACAAAATTGAATACAGAGTAGATGATGTTCATGAATATATAGCAATTAGCATGTCACTTGAAACACAAAACACTGGCCAATAGCTGAGTTTTCCTCAATCTTAAACACAAGTGGCATAAATATAAAGAAAATAACCAGTGGAGACAGCAAGATAGCTCAGTGGACTAAAGCACGTGCTTAGGCAAGCTTAGGCAACTGCAGGGGCCACAGTTTGTTCCCTAGCACCATATGGAACACCAGCCCTGTCCCCAGGGTGGACGCACTAGCCTGATTCCAAGCAGAGTGGCACATGCCTATAATTCCAGCGCTGGGGAGACTGAAAGCAGGATTACTACTATGAGTCTGAGCTTCATAGTGGGACAATGAATCAACAAATACATTTTAAAAATTAAAAAAAATTATTAAAATGAAAAATAATAAAATATATCATGGAGAAATTTTTGTACAGGATTGAGAATGGAGCTGATAAGACATCATCTACAGCAGAGGAGAAACAAAATGTTTCTGCCCAGGAAATTACACAATCAAATTAATGAGCTGACAGTTGAACAGGCTGGCAAAGCATCAAGAAGACCTACTATAGGCCGAGGGAGATGGCTCACTGGAATAAGCCCTTCCCTGGCAAGCACAAGGCCTGAGTTCAATCCCTGGTTCCACCAAAAACAAAATGAAAGATCTACTATGACAACATGAAAACAAAAAAAGATGTCAACTCTCACCTATAAGAAAGTACAAGAAAACCAAACATGTGTTCTTAATGTAAGTGATACTTGCACATGAAACATGAGGTTTTCATATATTAAGACTGACTTGGAGGGCTAGGGATATAGCTCAGTGGCATAAGCACCTGCCTGGCAAGTACAAGAACCCAAATTTGATCCCCAGTACACCAAACAAAGAAAAGAAAGCCTGCCTTGGGAGGGCCAGGAAGAGAGCTCAGTAGAATAAGGACTTGCCTGGCAAGCACAAAGTCCAGAATTCAATCCCAGCTACTGCAAAAAAAAAAAAAAAAAAAAAAAAAGAAAGAAAAGAAAAGACTGCCATGGGAAGGACATTTTAAGAAAAGATCATTTGCATGGTGATGTTCTATTGGTATTTCATTGTACTTCATATAGGAATTTATTTCTGATGATTGTTAGATTTGGCAATCAACTACACAGTTGATGTGAAATATTGATGTCTATTCTTAACATATAATGGGTCAGGGAATTTGCTCAGTGGAATAAGCGCTTTGCTGGCAAGCACAAGGGCCTGACTTCAGTCCCCAGTTCTAAACTTGAGTATATAATTTGTTGGGGCTAGGGAGATGGCTCACTGGAATAAGTGCTTCCATGGCAAGCTCAAGGGCCCGAATACAATCCCCAATTCCGCAAAAAAAAAAAAAAAAAAAAAAAAAAAAAAAAAGCTAGGCTCTTAACATATAAGACATAATAAGAATTTAGCAGTTAATTTTTATTTTATGTTCCTGTTATCTGCACACTGTTCTGTCAGTGTAAGAGGTGCATATGTATGGTATGTGTTGGTATCATACTGCAGCCTGCCTTAGGCATGACAATTGAAATAAAGATGATTTTTGTAGTTTCATTGGTATTTTCATTATAGTTCACATGAAAATTTATCACTGCAATCACACTCAGCCATCTGATCTTCGACAAAGGGGCTACACAAGCTCACTGGAAGAAAGATAGCCTTTTTAACAAATGGTGCTGGAAAACATGGCTTTCTACATGCCGAAAACTAAAACTTGACCCAGCTCTATCACCATGCACTAAGTTAAAGTCAAAATGGATTAAAGATCTAAACATTAAAACAGAAACATTCAATCTCCTGGAAGAGAAAGTAGGAGGAACTCTTGAAGACACAGGGGTAGGTAAAGAATTAATGAACAAACATATATCTGCACAGGAAGCACTTGAAAGAATCAACAACTGGGATCAACTCTTCTTGAGGAGCTTGTGCATGTCAAAAGAAATTGTCAACAGAGTGAACAGACAACCCACAAACTTTGAAAAAGTCCTAACTAATAAGCAATCAGACAGAGGACTACTGTCTAGAATATATAAAGAACTAAGATATAACAGGACCCTCAAATTTAAAGACCCAATTCTGAAATGGGCATCTGAGATGAATACACACTTCTCAGAGGACGAAATTAAAGAAGCAAATATATATACGAAAAAATGCTCCACATCGCTAGTCATCTGTGTGAAATGCAAATAAAAACAACACAGAGATACCATCTCACTCCAGAAAGAATGGCTATCATAAGGAAATCAACCAACAACAAATGTTGGAGAGGTTGTGGGGAAAAGGGAACACTTCTCCACTGCTGGTGGGAATGTAGACTAGTACAACCATTGTGGAGATCAGTGTGGAGACTCCTCAAAAGAGTAGGACTAGAAATCCCATTCAAGCCGGCTATCCCCCTACTGGGAATTTTCCCAAAGGAACTGAAAACATTGTATCATAGTGATATGTGTGTGCCTATGTTTATACCAGCACAATGCGTGATAGCAAAATCTTGGAAACAACCAAGATGTGCATCCCATGAGGAATGGTTGAAAAAGATGTGGTATTTCTATATAATGGAGTATTACTCAGCTATTAAGAATGATAAGTTTGAAGCATTTATACTGAAGTGGATGCCACTTGAACATATACTCATAATTGAAATAAACAGACACACATGTGTAAATACCTTATAGTCTCCCTAGTATAAGAAGCGAAAAGCAGAAATACAAATGGAAACACACAACAACAACTAAAAACAATTGAGTCCAATAAGGCAAAGTGAATGGCATATGCTACAGGATACTAATCAGCTTTTCTTCTGGATGGTTAACAACCTAAGTTCACAGATCAAAATTGGAGAAATAGAAGAGCCACAAGGCCAGCCAACATTTTGGCCCTAGACTTCTAAGGTCAGCGAAGACTCAGGACATAGGGGAACCTGTACTGCAACATCATGAAACTCAGTTGAGCTCCAAATTTTCTGAACAAGAAGATTATGGAGCCACAGAGGAAAAGGATTGAAGTTCTATAGTGTGCCTGGGGAGAGTCACATGGAGAGAAGACTTTCTCTCAGGCACTCACAGAGAGTTTCAAGCATTGGCCGTGACTCATCCACATGGATGACACAGACAAATGATCTACAGAATAAGGTACAGGACTACAAGATAAACCCTGAGGGGACTTCACTGACCTCATAAGAAACATAAAGTACATGTGTTGGTATATAGGTCTTGCTCTATCTAGGTCTTAACCATCCAGCAGAAATGTATAAAAATGAAGTACACACTGTGGGGACATAATATTAAGTTGAGCTGTAAATGGCTATGGTCAACAACTTCTTCAGATAACTCACTATTGTTGTGGAATGCTGGACTGTGTTGGATTGTGTTGTCGAGTTCAGGCACCTAAAGTAGTTGAATGACAATGGAGTGCCCATGTTTGACTGGTGTAGACAAAGGAAGGGGTATAGAAAGGAAGAATCATGATGTGTGTGTATGGACAGTACAGTTAGGATAGATAACGCCGTGCTTCTACATAATTCTATGAAAGGCAAGATTTGCACTAATGGTGGTTGGACAGGATATTATGTCAGCTTCTAGTACATGGACAACCGCTAGGAAAATAACAAGCTAGAAAGTTATTAATTATTGAATCGTTGATGTTATTCAGGTATAAAAAATAAGATATGGAAACAGCTACACTCTCTTTTTTTTCCATTTATTTTTATTTTATTAAAATACAAATGTCAATCAGACAGTTTCAAGACACCTTAACCATACAGAGTCGATGAATTAATACATTGCATACTGTTTTCATAACGTTTTGATATTGTACAAGGTGCATACATGAAATTATATTTACAGGTTTTTTTATAGCTGAATTATATCAAAGATTCAATAATTATTTACCTAGTGGATGACCATAGCACTAAAAGCCGACATAATATCCTGTCCAACCACCATTAGTGCAGATCTTGCCTCTCATAGAATTATGTAGAAGCACAG